>LZPO01066271.1:21068-57133 GCA_001675575.1 Neotoma lepida
TGTGTATCTTAATAAATTGTTGGAATTAGTAGGGTTTTTTTAATTTCATTTTTTGAGACAAAGTTTCCTCTGTTGTCAAGACTGGTACCTTACTCCTGCCCTCAAGTGATCCTCCTTTTCAGTCTCCTGAGAATCTGAAATTACANGTGCCATTCATCTTCATATATTTTTAGTGTTTGTATTTTAACTTTCCTATTAGAGTTAAAAATTATTTTCTACCATTACTGTGGTGGTTTTATTTTTCATGTGGTTAGCTCCCTTTCATTTCTTATAGGCTACTCTGGTGGNGATGAATTTCCACAGCTCTTGCTTGTTTGGGAGGGTTGCAATTTTAAATAGGGCTCACTGAGAAAGTCACATTTGGNAAAGACAGAGAGAGGCCCAAGTATAAACCTCTGAGGCTCAAGTCTTAAGAAACATAAAGAGGCCAGTGTGNCTGGAATGGAATAAATACTGGCAAGGAGTGGGGAAGGATAGGAGAGAATTTGGGTGAGATAGCTGACTGTGAAGANTGTCTTTCACTTGAGTGAGGTGGGGTGGAGTTAGAGGTTTGTGAGCCTGGGCAATGTACGTAAACAANACAGCACTTTACCCATGACTAAACCATGTACCCTGTCATTCACTACTTAAAACTCGTCTACAATGTGTCCACAGTGGATCTGGGGACATTGNTACCACCCTGAAAGATAACCCGTTCTCTTTTGTGGTCACTTCCATTTTCTCCCCATTCTCTACCTTTTGACTCCATGGATTTAATTATTCTGGACAATTCATATAAATGAAATCATACAATATGCAATCTTTTATAACTTTCTTCACATAATGTTTTAATGTTTAGCTGATGTACCCATTGGTATGTATGCCATTTTGATTATTAGTTAATTATGCTGTTATGAGCATTTATGGTTAAGTTTGTGTGTGTGTGTGTGTGTGTGTGTGTGTGTGTGTATGTTTGCACTTGAGGTGCTGCTTTAAAACTATATTTCCTTTTTTTTTCTTTTTTGTTTTTTGCCTTTTTGAGACAGGGCTTCTCTGTGTAGCCCTGGCAGACCCGTAACTCACTGTGTAGACCAGGCTAGCCTCGAATTCAGAGATTCGCCTGCCTCCGCCTCCCAAGGGCTGGGATTAAAGGTGTGCGCCACTACGCCCGGTTAAAACTATATTTCTTATAGTGCAGATAACTGAGTCCAGAGTCTCAAGTATACTAGGCAGGTACTCCATCATTGGGCCACACCCCAGCCTGGAAGTGTATTTTAGAGGAGCATGTTCACTTGACTGAGGCTGAATGAGGAGGGTTTCAGAATCAGAATGTTGGTTTCATCTGCTACGTTCTTTTCCTCAGTGGTTCTTGTTACAGTGTTAGGTACACACACAGAAACACACATACACACACACATACACACACACACACAGAGTCTAGTTTCTCTGCTTTGTGTTTCTGTTGAGTGAAAATTTGACTACATTAAGTATGTTTCTTGAAAGGTAAGGTCTGTTCNGTGTGGACACTTACATAAAAAGTGATTAAAATATTCTGATAAAATTTCAGTTTATTGAAGTTCTTTTCTTAAAGATTTATTTTATTTTATGTTAATGAATTTGCCTGCATGTATGTATATATACCATATGTGACTGGTGTCCATAGAAGTCAGAAGAGGGAGTCAGAATCCCTGTATCTGAAATTACGAATGGTTGTAAGCCACCATGTGGGTGCTGGGACCTGAACCTGGGTCCTCTGCAAGAGCAACAAGTTCCTATAACCATCAAACTATCTTTCCCGTCTCCATTTTATGGAAATTCTTAAGGAGAGGTTACACATTATTTTCTGTGTTAAGTTGGGGCTTANTAGTGAGCCATGTTAATAACATTATTTAACAACGAAATGGGATAGAGAAGGCAAGAGTGGATTTCTCCCACTAGGGATAAATGTTCGTGGAAGCTTTCTTTTAGTTAAACATTATGAACTGGGTCAAGATAGGAAATTCGGGGCTAGACAGATGGCTCAGCAGTTAAGAACCTGTTACTCTTGCACAGGGGCCAGGTCTGGTTCCTAGTACCCACAAGGTGGCTCATAATCCTCTGTAATTCCAGTTCCAGGGGAGTCTGATGCCCTTTTCCGCCTTTACAGGCACATACACTTTGTATATAAGAATTACATTACATGCAGGCAAACACTCATACACATTACATAAAAATAAACCTTCAGCTGGGCGGTGGTGGCGCACGCCTTTAATCCCAGCACTCGGGAGGCAGAGCCAGGAGGATCTCTGTGAGTTCGAGGCCAGCCTGGTCTACAGAGTGAGTTCCAGGAAAGGCGCAAAGCTACACAGAGAAACCCTGTCTCGAAAAACCAAAAAAAAAATAAAAAATAAAATAAAATAAATAAACCTTCAACCAAGCATATAAAATGCATGTGTGTGTTTTGTGTAAAGAGCTAAACTAAAAAGAAGCTTGAGGCCTCTGGATTAGAATGTACTATGGTAGTCCTGTAATTAGCGTTGATTCCTTCCCATTTAGTTTTTATATTTTGGAGTACTATTCAGTGTGGAGTATTTAAAGCTTGCTNTGTCCTATGCATCCTAACAGACAATAAAATGTGGTTTTATTCGTTTTTTGTATTTAATGTAATGAGGAACATGGAGGGTGAGATTTTATCTTTTAATNATTACATATGATTTTGTGATAANGCTGTGACTAAGGATATATATTTTAATTGCAGGAATTATAACCCATGGNATTATGTGGTAAATGANCTTGCCAAGGAAGAGACTTAAAAATGATGGTAAGTACAGCTATTTTTATCACATTTGTTTGTTTGTTTATCATGTCACATGTGCCATAGTGTGTGCGTGGGGAGATCATCGAACAGGTTTCAGGAGTTGATTCTCTCCTTCCACCGTCTGGGTCCCGGGGATCAAACTTGGGTTGTTGAGCTTGGCAGTAAGTGCCTTTACCCACTGAGCTGCCTCCCTGACCACTGTGATCAAGCTGTTTTCAAAACTGACTTTAGGTTTCCACTTGTTTGTTGTTTGTTTCTCCTACTTCCTGCCATCTATTTTTCATCTTTAAACTTCAGTCTTAGTCACTGTTTCAGGCACTGCTGCTGCCTCGGTCTGACACTTGTGCAATGTGGGATAGGAAAACAGAGGAGGACCAGCCTCTTGTTACAAGAAAATCCAAGCTAAGTTTCTGGCTGCCTTCATCCAGGATGGGCACTGATGTAGGGGACCTAAGACCGGAAGCAAGCAAACATGCTCTCATTCCTCACATTTTGACAACTCAGTGTCTCCAGGCACTTCTCTATACCNGAAACTACTCAAACTACTACTTAGGAAGAGGGAANGTAGTCTTGCCCAAGTCCCTCCTTTGGAAGATTTGAGTATAGGAGCAAGTCTCAGAAGTATGTGGTGAACATTCTGAGTATTTGATTTCTTAGAGTGTATTGGGCAAGATTTGAATATAACTTAATGCTGGTGTTTATTGCTTTTATTTGAAACATTAAGTANTTGAACAAACCTGTGTAAAANCTCTATGTAGCACTAGGTGTTTGATTTTGAGGCAGCAATGTGTTGAGNNCTGTAAGAAAAGNACCTGAGTAACAATGTGTTTGAAACAGACATCTGTAAAGTGATTGTGTACCTCATACTCATTGATTGTATTTCAAACTCGGGTGCTTATACTAAAATGATTAAAAGAATTATGACACTGACGTGTTTATAAGAATTAAGTTGTTAAAAATGATCAGGTTTTGAGTTTTTACTGAAAGGANCACATTCAGCATGTTACAGAAAGCATCCATAATATAAAATGAAAACTGTTCCAGGCATATACAAGATGAATAGTAATATTTTTACATGTTAAATATTAGAATAAAGAATAAAAACAATCCTCAAGCTGGTGGCTTTTTCTCTATGTCTTTCTGCTTTAAGTACAGAAAAGCTAAGTTGGTAACGGTGATGCTTAGGAGAAAGGCGCGTTCAATCTGAANGTTCAGGTTTAGTATCACTGCAGTCTTGGGACTGTGAGGTCATTGCTTTGGTTCTTGGAAGCTCGTTACTTTATGAGGACTTGAGTTAGATAGGACATAGGAGTAGTGAGTTTTATGCCATGATATGTATACCTGTAAGATTTTCTACAGGGGAATAAGGAAATTATCTGAAAGAGCTAACAGTACGACATCTATTTAAACTTGTTCATTTGACCTGGAGTCCATAGTGGTGCTTTTGTTTAAAATTATGTTTGGGTCATCTAAGTGATAGCGGTTAAGTTCAGACAAATGGAGGAGGTTTCTTACATCATTGGGAAGCATGAGAGTAAATAGAGAAGCGATTTGAGAATTTTGCAAATCTAGAGAGCATAGTATAACAACGTAAGTCCCTATGAAAGCTTTAGTTAATCAGGTAGATGCTTCTAGGAATTTCAGAACAAGGCCAGAGGAGTGAAGGGATGTAAACATAGACATTAAGTGGAAGGCTAAAAGTTCTGGAGAGAAGGTAGGAATTAGTCTCTGATCAGAGTATTCTAATAGGTGGGATCTTTTTTTTTCTAGAAGTTTGGATTTTTAGCAGTAGTTAGTTCATTCATTTGTGTACTGAAACTTTATTTTTGGCACTCATTGATTTAGCAGGCATGTTTGTTCTCTTTCCCCCATATAACAAATTTTCTGTCTATCAGATTCTTCCCATGAGCATAAAAATATGATCTGTCTTTTAAAAATCTCATTTTTCTTTTTTTTTAAGGTAAAACTCCAAGAGGTGTTTTTTCTTTATTTTAGCTTAATGTCTTTTCTCTATTTTCAGTCTTACATCTAGTCTCTCTTTTGAACTTCCTTCCACTGGGATTTTGATTGCTATTCCACCCACTAATCTTGTTGATATGTAAGATGTGGGGCTGGCATAGGTGCAGATTGGTGGTTCTGCTGCTTGGTGTAGCTGTTCAAACTTTAGACTGTATTTGTTTTAGAAGTAATTTAAAAATTTTATTTTAGGTTTTTTAAACCTTAAGACAGACTTGGTGTCTGATGAGCCACATTCCAAACCTCAGATTGGTTTGTGTGTGCATGATGTGGAGGCCAGAAGTTGACAGTTGATGTCTCCCCATCTCTCTCCACACTGTTATGGTGCATGCCTGTGAGTGTGCATGTTTGTGCATGTGTTGGGGTACGTGTATGTGGAGACCAGAAGTCAACACTGGGTGCCATGCTCTTGGTGTCCACCTTGTTTGTGAGATAGTGTTCTCACTGAACCTGAAGCTCACCTATTGGCCAGGAGCCCTTGGGATCTTCCTATTTCTGCTTCCAGTGCTGGGAGTTAGCTTTTTACCTGGGTTCTGGTGATCAGAACTGAGATTCTCATGTTTATAGATTTAGCTAGTATGTTTATTCTCTTTACCTCACATAACCAAAAATGTCTCCCTATAGGATTCTTCCCACAAGCTTAAAAATATGATACAATCTGTCTTAAAAACTGTGACTGCTTTTTCTTGGTGTCAGTAAGCACTTCATACATTAAGCCACCACCCAAGCCTTTCCCCTTTTAAGTCATTATATATTCATTTGTGTGTGTGCATACATGTGTGCATGCAAGTGCCACAGTGCTCATGTGTGGAGGTCAGAGGACAGCTTACGGGAGTCGGTTCTATTCTTTTACTATGTGGGTAAATGGGAGGACAGGTGAGTATGCTGGAAGATTGGAGGCAGGAGGATTACTTGAGCTTAGGAGCTCAAGGATAGCCTTGGCACTATAACAAGGTCTTGTCTAAAAAAGAGACAAAACAAAATGTATACGGATATATTTAGTTCTAGAGACTAAGTAGATTTAAAGTGAATGTACACAATTAGATCTCTTCAGCAAACTGGCATAGTAAATAAAATAGATTTTGCAAAAAATATTTTTAAAAGTGTTATTATTCATTTGCTGTGTGAGGACCTAAGTTTGAATTCCCAGAACCCACATATAAAGCCAGATATAATAGCATATAGTACTGTGTTCTCTGTAATCCTAGCACTCCTACAGGAAGATGGGAGGTGGAGGCAGGAGAATCCTCAGAAGCTTTTGTGTCAACTAACTTGACATATGCAGCAGGAAAAAAATCAAGAGACTCTGTCTGTCTCAAACAAGACAGAAGACAAGGACTGACATCTGAGGTTGTCCTCTGGCCTTTACGTGTGCACACTTGCAATCACACATATCTCACACACACACACACACGCGCACACACACACACACATATCACACACATATCACACACATATCACACACACACACGCACACACAGAGGAAAATACCCATTCTCCCACGTGGTACACTTCTCACTTTTCACATTAACTTGTCACTTTTTCTCATGGGCTGTCTCTGGTTCCCATGTGCTGTCTTCTGTCCTTTCACTTCCGCATCCTGGCGCTCCACACAATGCCTGCCTCATAGTAGCTGTTCGTCAGTATTTGTTGAATGAATACGTGAGTGCCATGAATGACACAGTTGTGAAGTCCTCAAGGGCAGGCTCCATGGCCTGCTGTTCTTGCAGGCAGAACAGTAACTCTGTGAACACTTTGTAACCACTGCCCCACCCCCACCCCACCCTTTCTAACCAGCCACCATGACTGAATTCAAGAGGCCTCCCCAACATAATCCTGGGCTATTTTTGGTCTGTTTTTCCCCACTCTGCCCTATTATGGTAGTGAGAAGGAGCTGGCTACCTGGGGCTTGCTGTAGCTCTATAGAAAACCAATCTCCCTCTCTCTGCAAGCCACTAGGAGGTGTTCTCTGTACCGAGCTACAGGGTGACAGCCACCCAGGCTGTGTTTGCAGAGAACCGTATGATTACATTTTTAGCTTTCTGGCTGGAGGTAGCTATGAAATTGAATATAGAGACATACACAAGGCATGGGACGATAGGCCCCAGCCACCTCCTCAAAGACCCCTCCCTTCCCCTCCCTCCCCAACACAGAGGCATGAGTTTCTCCCTCCCCTTTGATGGTCTGTCTTCTCATTTGAGATGACTCCCCAGGCCTCAGACGCTCTCCTGTGCAGACTTTGAGAGGTCTCTCTGAGCTAATGAGATTGGAAGCCTGGCTGCGGCCTGCTCTAATCATCTTCTGCTCCANGCTTACCATGTTCATCTAATTTGAATGCTGAAGAGGAAAACCTTTCTTTTTAGGAGACAAGATNCAAGAGCATGTGAGGAAGGATTTCACTCTCTGAGACACTCTAAACAGAGAAGACCTGGGTAATGGAGTCTCTCCATGGCTGACCGTGTGGAAGGGACAAATCCTTGGCTGCAGCAGCTCTCTTCCACAGACAGCAGCTTCCAGATGCCGATGCAGCCTACTACTGCCACACAGGAACTAGGGAAGCATGTGTGGGCATCTTGTGGGATGTTCAAAGGCACATCCTTTGGAGAAGGCAGCTTCATAGTGACCCTTGTCAGTTTTGAGAGGTTCCCATGACTCCTTGGGGCAGAAAGATTGGCAAGGAATCATCTTCCCTTTTTTAGGAGAGGATAAGCCATGGAGAAGTAGGCTGGGTGGTGGCTGAGCTTGTCCAGCCTGTCTTGTCCATTTAAATACAGGGGTTTGAACAGCCTGGGTTTAAGTCCCAGCTCTACCCCGAGTCCTGTGGCTTTTCCTACAAAAGTCAGTACCTCTTTTGCCAATGGTAATAACAATAATTCCCTCTAGGTGTGTTGAAAGCATTTAATAAACAAGTAAGCATAAAGTGGTATGCAAAGCATAGACAGAGGGCAAACATGCAAAACACAGGAACTGCTCTTGTGCTTCCATACTGTAAGTGGGGATGGTATTGTCAAGGTCACAGGATCTAGAATCTTCTGGGAGACAAGACTCCAGGCACATTTCTAAGGGATTATCTAGATTAGGTTAAGCCTCTGGGAAAGCCTGTGAGGGGGTGTGTACATTATCTAGGAGTTAATTGAATTGAGAAAACCCACCTTAACCGTGGGTGGCTACATTCTATGGGCTAGGGGCTCTCTGCTTCCTGATTGCAGACATAACATGACCAGCTACCTCAAAGCTCCTGCCTNCACAATTTCCCCATAACGGACTGTACCCCTAAACTGTGAACCAAGATAAGCCTTTTCTCTCTTAAGTTGCTTTGGTTGGATACTTTGTCATGGCAATGAAGGAAGTAATAAGATAGATGTGAANAGGGCTGTCCTCTGGGTTGTCGGGTTTAGGTGAGGTGGTGTACACACTGGCTGTACAGTGCCNGGCATGGGTAGTATCTTAGTCAGCCCAGGCTGCCATCACAGCAGACCATGAACAACTTAAATAACAGAGAGAAATTTTTCTAAAGATTGATTTTATTTTATANGCATAATTCCTTTGCCTTAATGTATGTATGTGCACCACATGCATGCCTGGTGCCCAGGGAGGTCAGAAGAAGGCATCAGATCCTGTAAAACGGGCATCACTGATGGTCGTAAGTCACCATGTGGGTGCTGGGAACCAAACCAGGNTCCTCTGCAAGAAGTCCAGTGCTCTTAACCCCTNAGCCATCTCTGCAGCCTCTGGCTTTTTTAGCATAGCTTTANGGCTGACAAGTCCAAGACCAAGGGGCCAAAGAATTCAGGTCCTGTTGATGCCTCTCTTCCTGGCTGGCAGAAGATCACCTNCTCACCATGTCTTCACACAATAGATAGAAAGTCAGTTCTCAGTTGTCTCTTATTCTGAGGTCATTAATCCTCAGATAAAAGCCTCACCTTTATGGCCTTGCTTAACTTTAGTCATCTCCTGGAGACCCTGCGTTAGGTAGACTTTTGTCACTGTGACAAACTATTTAGCATACATAAGTTCAGAAAGAAGGGTGTAGCGACCAATTGTATGCTGTAAATATACGGCTAGCTCAATTATTTTAATTTTATCAAAATAGCTTTATTTACAAGCAACTTACAAACTAGGGCGAACAAGAACGGACACAAAAGCGATCCAGCGATGAACTCTCTGCCTTCTAAGGTCGCAGCAGCGAGGATTTAGACGGCNAGAAGTGAACCCGGAACGCTCTCAGTCAAAAGGCAGGCGAAAGGGACAAGAGAGAGGGAAGTCACGTAGCTGCCTCGATTTTTCAAGGGGCTCAGGTGTTTTGCCACGCCCTTAAAAGGGGAGGTGCTGGCCACGTAGCTGAAGCCCAAATACCTATCCACTACAGAAGGGATTTATTTGAGCTTGTGGGTTCAGAAGGCTCAATCCATAGTTCTTGGCTCTGTTGATTCTGGGCCCTGGAGTAAGACAAAAAATTCATGGTGACAGGAGTATGTGACAGAAGCTACCCACTTCATGACAAACAGAAAGTAGAGGGGTCAGGAGAGCCTGGGACCAGATATAATCTTCCAAGGCATAATATCCAGGGGCCTATTTCCTCCAGCAAAGCCCTTCCTCTGGAAGTTTCCAGGACCACCCAAGCAGTACCACCGCTTGAGAGTCAAGCCTGGGAGGCACACTTCACATTCAAACCATAATAAACGCTTCTCTAGATGGTCACACTGGGGGTTAAAACATAACTTGTGTGTCTGGAGAGAAGGAGAGGTCCAGCTAAGCCTGCAGCAGTGTGTACACAGCAAGCCATAGCCTACGCTGCAGTAATCACTACGATACTTGAAGAAACACGCGTCAGGGCTGTGATCAAACTGGTAACTCATCTGACATTTTGATGTTCTTCCCACATCTGAATCACTGCACTGGTTTCAAGTACCCATCTTGGCTCGGAGCCATGCTGGCTGCCGGCTGGCCGAGGATAGCACCATGGAGGCTCCTTTCCAGTCATTATTTCTGCATCCCCCGCCCCTAGCTTGGGTGGGTTTCAGTTTCCAATGACCATATCTGCAGCCACTCTTGGTTTGGGTTTGGGTCTTGGTTTTGGTTTCTTAAAACAGGATCGTGCTACATAGCCCAGGCTGGCCTCAGATTCACTATGTGACCTTGACGTCCAGATCCTCCTGAGTGCTGGGATTCCAGGTATGCATGCCTGGAGCTGACAGTTCTTGAAAGGACTTCCCTTCACCTACTGGGATGTTCCTCAAGCTCAGGCAAAAACACCGTGCGTGTCTGGCAGTTTATGTTCCCTCACAGTCACGACAACTTGTGGTGTCACAAAACCACTCAGCAGGGTCCCTGAATCTGCTTCTGGGGAACCCAGGCAAGATTCCAGCTCTTCCCTCAACCCCACCCCCAACCACACAGTACCTGACCCTCAGGTATTAACCTAGTAATTCTTCATGACAACCTTAAGAAGCAGTGTTTAAATGATCCCCATTCTGCAGATGAGGAAATATGATACAGAGAAAGTTCTGGTGACTTGCCTACCATCACACATCTATAAGGGACATGGATAGAATCTGCTTCCCACCATTCTTTTGCTCCAGTCCTGTCTTACATTCAAGATACCAAACTCTTTATGGAAGAGCTATTGCTCCCTCCTTTGGGCACCCTAGCTCTTTACTAATCAGGCAGCACCCATCAGGGGTGAACGAATGAAAGAATGAATGAATGACCTGACTATTTGTTCAGCAGCTACTTAGAATTTTTAGATCTAGGCGGGTAATTTATCCACCTGCTTGGGAACCTCTCTGTTTTCCACCTAGGTCCCAAGAATGATCATCAGATTTCATTCATTACCATCGCCAAAACCTCCAGAGGATTCTGAACTAATGTGTCCACAGTCTCACTTGGCTGTTCTTCCCTGGTGTCTCCAGACTATTTCTAACCATAAACCCAAGCTCCAAGCTGCCTTTGAGAGCTAAACAGCAGCAGCAATGAAAAGTGGGGCCCCCTGTGCTAAATACACTGACCACAGCTCCATGTCGTATGTTCTATTATTGCCTCCATCTCATAAAAGAGGGGACAAGATCAGAGCATTCAGGTCATCTTCCTGACAAAACAAAGCAGGAGAGAAAAATCTGGAGCTTGGACCTAGTTTTATCCGGCTCCCAGATACATGCTGTGAGCTCATAGGTCATAAACTCGGGGCTACAGGCCAAGAAGTCCACAAGCTCTGTCTCATTTCACCTTCACAGCATTTTTCTTTAATTTTGTATTAAGTTGCCTACATTTTTGATGTCCATTTCACTGGTAAAATCTGAATTTTCAGCCTCTTCTGAACCTAGCGGTAACTGAGAGCCGTGCACCCAGTAAATGTGATGGACAGAAGCCAGTAGCTCTGCATAATGGAGCTAGCACTCCCAGTATGATTTGCCTCCACCCACTGCTCTTGTGGGTTCACATCAGCCTTGAGTTACCCATTTGTTTCACCTTCCTGACCACCCCCACCATCCACTGTGCCAGCTCCCCCTCTTGTACCTAAGATTGCTCCTCTCACCAGGAGAAACGATGACTGCACCCAGATGATGTGGGTGATAATAACATGGTGGCATTCCACATTTAACAAAGGATTCCTGCACCATGAGCTTATTTGATTGCCAGGACAATAGACATTTCCTGGCAACTGATCTGGGCCAAGGTCTGACAATAAACACAAGAGAAGCAGAGGAGAAAAACAACAGAATAGTCTCTGCCTTTCAAAAGGCCTCAGCCCTGCAGTGCAGAGGAGCCACTGAAAATAGAACTGAATGTGGTTACAGAAGATGTTTATACCCAGAACAGACAAGCCAGAGAGGCAGCAACCAACTGGCCAAGTGTCTGAGCTCAGGCCACTATAACAAGAGCCAGGAGTGAAATTGACTCGTAATAACAGAGATTTGTTTATCACAGTTCTAGAGGCTAAAACCCCAAAATCAAGGTGCCTCCAGGAATCTTCTAGTAAGGTCTCTAGGCTCTCTCTGCCTCTGTCTCTGTCTGTCTGTTTCTCTCTCTATCTCTGTCCTCTGTCTGTTTCTCTCTGTCTCTGTCTGTTTCTCTCTGTCTCTGTCTGTTTCTCTCTGTCTGTTTCTCTCTGTCTGCCTTTCTCTCTCTCTGTCTCTCTCTGTGTGTCTCTCTCTCCTGTCTCTTATACACATCTAGATGTGTATAAGAGACAGGTCTCTGTCTCTCTCTCTCTGTCTCGCTCTCTCTCTGTCTCTCTCTCATGGGTCTGTAGCCCCGGCTAGCCTGGAACTCACTATATAGACCAGGATTGGCTTAAATCACAGAACTCTGTCTGCCTCCACCTCCTGAGTACTGACAGTAAAAGTCTGCATAATTGCAACAGGCCTAGGGTCTCTTTCACAAGGGTACTAATCCCATTCCTGAGGCCTCTCCCCTTGATAGCATAAGTTACCTCCTAAAGTTCCACCTCCCAACTCCATCACATTAGGGGTTAGCATGCCAACTAACAGTGACACAAGCATTTGGTTCACATACCTGGGNAGCTAAGATGTTTCACAAACTCCTTGGTACACCCTGAGGGATGAATAAGACTATATAAGGAAGTGGGCAAGTATGTTCCCAGCAAAATCATAACCATGGCAAGAAGCCAACGTGCTTCATTTGTAAGACATGAGCTGCTCTTGGCAGAGTCTCAGGGGTGTAGGTGACCTTGTCCCTGCTGGGTTTCCAGCTTCTCCCCTGACCCCTTGCTCAGCCCTGCCACTGCACAGCTTTCTCTTAACCTGGAGACTTTATACCTGAGGTTCCCGTCCCTTGGTGTCATTCCCAGCCCTGTAATCGTTTGAGTCTCACCCTGATAACATTTCTTCAGGAAAATCATCTCCAATGCTGTAGTCAGATCTCTTTTGTGCTCAGGGAACTTCCCTTCAATGTGTCGTAGCTCATGATTACACATTTAAGGGACTGTTGGATGAATGGCTGTCTCCCTCTGTATTGAACTATTAGCCCCAAATTCTTACACTTCTGTTTCCACTCCTTCTGCTCTGTGATCCCAAGGTCTTCTCCTGGCTGTGAGCTCAGGACATGACTTATTTAGGCCATTGCAGTGTGGATGGAAGTGGCAATGTGCCACTTNTGAATCTAGTACTTAGGTACTCTCTGCTTCTACCATCACAGTAAGAACCTAGTCCCAGGGTCAAAAAGAATGAAAGTCATATGAACTGGACCTAAAAATCAATCTACCACTTAGAACCACCCCACAGAACCCAGATAGTTCAGTCCATAGCCAACAACTCAGATACATGAGCAAAATCCATGCCGCATGCCACTGAGATATAAAGGCAATGTGGTGTTGCAACGGCTGAATGATACACTTCTACTCAAGCTAAGCATCATGAAAGCATGCATCAACTGTGCATACACGCTGAGTCCTTACCACCCACAGCTACATGCTGCACACTTCCTAGATATCCGCTGGCGAAGAATGTGAGTGAAGTAGATGATACCAGCAGGGAGCAAACCCTGAACTGCCAGAGACCAGTGGACCTCACCAGGCATGGCATCNTCCAGTCAGTGAGAACAGCCTAAGTTCTTCGGAGACGAAGAAGGAATGAGGGAGTTGCTTGCTCTGCACCTGCTTTCTTAGGAATGTCTGCTCAGAATCTCGAGGCTGACAAAAGACACCTATGACAGAATGAGTGTTTGGACCCTCAGAAATGTTAGCTCCTNNCAGCCATCAAAGTCTGACTGGACTAGGAATTTTCTCCCATAATGTTAATTTTTATTTCAATCAACTCAGAGACCAGAAAAGTTGATGTTATTAATAACGATAGCTGTCTCCAGCAAGAGGCTAATAAGACTGTACTTGGNTAGATCACGCCAGACTGTCTTCTTTGTTCCTCACAACCACATGGGAACACATGAGAAATCTGAGCTTCAAGGTCTAGCACACACCCACACACTCAGCTACCAAGGATTTTGGCCAGGCAATTTGAATTTAGAGGTTGTGTAACAAGTCTTTTTCTGTCCCACCAGCCAGCTCCCAAATAATGACACGGGGACTCCTTATTAATTATGAAAGCTCAGCCTATAGATTAGGCTTGTTTCTAACTAGCTCTTATAACTTAAATTAGCACATTTATACTAATCTGCATTTTGCCACATGGCTTGTGGCTGTTACCTCTCCTCCTGCACATCCTGCTTGTTCTACGTCTCCTCCTGTCTCCACCATTCTCCTTCCCAGAGTCCTCTCTGTCCCTGGAAGTCCCGCCTAACCTCTTCCTGCCTAGCTATTGGTCATTCAGCTCTTTANTAAACCAATCAGAAGGCACCTTGGCAAAGACACATCTTTACAGTGNAAACAAATATTCTGCAACAGCTGTGTCTCTAAGCACTGAGGTATGCTGCCAAGGCAGTGACTCAGAAGCCCCAAGATTCAGTCCCAGCTTGAGTTCATGTTATCAGCATGTGCTCAAGCAAGACTCTTTCCCTTGCTGAGTGTGGTAAAGAAGTCTGAAGAACATGCCAGCTCAAGTGGCCATCAGCCTGTGGTTTCAGCTGCTCTTCCTGTCCTCACACTCATCCCTAGGCTGCCATCTCTCAGGAGANGCCTCTCAGGAGCATCAGGACCAGCCTGTCAGATGGGCACTGATAACTGACACAACTTTCCACTGCCAATGTGCAGCGTGTGTCAGATGTCTTAGTAAGGGATTCTATTGCTGTGAAGAGACACCATGACCATGGCAATCTTATAAAGGAAAACATTAAATTGAGGTGGCAGTTTACAGTTTCAGAGATTCAGTCCAGTATCATCATGGTGGGGAATATGGCAGCATGCAGGCAGACATGGTGCTGGAGAAGGNGCTGAGAGTCCTACATCTTGCAAGCAACAGGAAGTCNACTGAGACACTGGGCAGTAAGTATCCTGAGCAAAGGAAATCTCAAAGCCGGCCCCTACAGTGACAGTGACACACTTCCTCTAACAGGGTCATATATACTCCAGCAAATCCACACCTCCTAATAGTGCCACTTCCTATGAGCTTATGGGAGCCAATTACATTCAAACTACAACATCAGGAGTCCCAAAAATGCTTATAACATGCATTTAATAAAAAGATCAAAAGTGAGCATCAAGCCAGGTATAATGCACATGTTGCCCCGCATTCAGGGAGCTGAGGCAGGAGGATTATCCATCCATGGACTATCTGGACTATCTAGTAAGTGTGAGGCCAATCTGGGCTCTAAATCAAGACCCTGTCTCAAAAGAAAAATCATGAGGCTAAGACTGGTGGAGTTCTATGAGTTTCAGGCTAGCCTGGTCAACACAACCAGTTCCAGGCCACTCAAGGTTGCATAGTGAGACCCTGTCCCAAAAAAGTTAAAATTAAATGGTGAACAGGGGCAGGAATATAGGTGTGGCTCTGCAGCAGGATACCTGTTTTGGTGTGTCCAAGGCTCTAGATTCCACCCCAAGAAATAAAGAAAAAGAAAAAGAGAGAGAGAGAGAGAGAGCAAAAGGGAGGGAGGGAGGATGGAAAGACAGGAGGGAGGATGGGAAGGGAAGGAGGGAGGAAGGGAGGGAAGGAGAGAGGGAGGATAGGAGGATGGGAGGGAGGATGGGAAGGGAGTGGGGAAGGAAGGAAGGAAAGAAGGAAGGGGTGAGCCCAGAGCTGATGGGCAATAATGTCCATGTAGTATATCATTAAGGGAAAGCACAAGAAACACATACAGAAGAGAGACACACATTTGCCCACATAGGAATCTCATAGAAACACAAAACCAGAAGCCATTATATACATGCAANGGACCTATAAAGGGGGTTGAGATGGAAGGAGCCCTGACCACCCCATCCACAGTACATTCACTCGACAAGGGAGCCACACAGTCTCCCGAAAGTGCAGAATTGATCTGGCACATCAGTGCATATCTGTCATCCCGGCACTCAGGGAGCAGAGGCTGGGGGATTACACATTCCAGAATAGCTCAGGCTCAACCCTACCCCCCAAAAATTGCAAAACCACAAAAATGACTCATTTGTGCTTTTATTCATCATAGCATTATTCAAAAGAGCAAAATATAGAAGAAAAGAGTCAAATGCCAGTCAATAGCAAATTGGTTAAACAAACCATGGTTGTTCANATCTATAATGCCAGCACTCAGGAAGCTGAGTCAGGATTGCTGTGAAGTCAAGGCCAGCCTGGGCATACAGTGAGTACCAGGCTAGCCCAGGCTATCTAGCATGACAATACCTCAAAAAAGCAAAACAAAACAAATAGTGAAGTTGTGACATCAATCACAGTACAGTTATTAAAGAATCGCTGTCTAGTGGTGAAAGGAAATCCTCCTTGTCCTTGCCAGGAAAAATTCTCNAAGAACATTGAGAAGTAAAGCTGCAACCTCCCACGACCCTGTGGTGTGAAATTGTCAACAGCTGTCTAGGTGCCTGGGTTGGTCTCACACTTCATTTTTTAGCCTGTTAGGTTTAATGTCCCTCTGCTTGGTGATGTAAATAGAACACTCTCCTTGCAGCTATGACAAGGGTGTTTATCTTTTCTCGGTGATTCTACTCAGGCATACACTGGTCATGTTTGTTCACTGCAGGCAGTGGGTTCTGGGATCTGTCCGAATCGCTTACATGTGGGGGGCTGTCCAAGCAGAGGCACCTTTCCTAATCTCTCACTTCCTGACCACTTTTTTCCTTTTGAGACAGAGTCTCACAGATCTTCAAATTCTTGCTCCTCCTGCCTCAGCCTCCCAAGTGCTGGGACTAGAGATGTCCACAGTGCCCAACAAACTCTAAAACACTGTGTACACTAGTTTATTTACACACAAAAATAACATGATGGTGACCAGCTTACACTTCCTCAAGATTAAGTGAGGTAATACCTGTAAAGGACTCAGTAGGATACCTCTCACCTTNCCAGTAGTTTTAATGAATAAAAAGCTCTCTTTGCAGGGCCTGCTGCCTCATGCTCATAATCCCAGCACNNTGGAAGCTGAAGAAGAAGATGGCAAGTTCAAGGCCAGCCTGGGCCACATAGAGAAACAGGGCCTCAAAGTAAATAAAAACAAATAAGGAGCTTGAGGGAGGGAATCCCTTCCCTATTGTCCTTCCATCCTCTGTCTCTGGACCCAGTGTCCCCACTATAGCCCACAGCGTTCAAAACACCAACTTGGAAGTGGGTGGCCTTTGTCAACCACCTCTTGGCTCCTTGATCTCAGATTCTTCAGCCTCTAGAACTATAAGAAATCAAGTTCTTGTATGTATGTTTTTAGAGCTGACCACTCAGTATTGGATAACCAATTAGGGGGACTGTTCCTGGGGACTGGTGC
Source organism: Neotoma lepida (assembly GCA_001675575.1). Classification (NCBI taxonomy): domain Eukaryota; kingdom Metazoa; phylum Chordata; class Mammalia; order Rodentia; family Cricetidae; genus Neotoma; species Neotoma lepida. The sequence goes on from LZPO01066271.1 coordinate 38,173, forward strand.
TGTCACTGTTCCAGTNTTATTTGGGCAAACATACTATTGCGATTTCATGGCTATAACTTTGTACAACCACCAAGTGGACTCAGTGGGTTGTATTTATATATCTACCCATGCCCATATTTATATATGTGTGTATTAGCAACTGTTCTGTTGCTGTGATAAGACACCGTGGCCAGCCAATTTCTAGAATAAGAGCTTTTTTATTTATAGGTCCACTATAGCAAAGCAAAAGTGTGGTGACAGAAGCAGGAAGCTAAGGGCTCACATCTTGAACCTCGAGTACCAAGCAGAAAGAGAACTCAAAACAGCATGAGTCTTTAAAGTCTCAAAGCATGCTTCTAGTGACAAACCTCCTCCCAAATGACCACACCTCCAAAGCCTCNCCAAGCAGCACCACAAACTGGGGACCAAATGTTCAAATGCCTGCATCTAGGGGGGACATTTCACTCAAACCACNGCAATGTAGCAATAGTAACTTAAAAAAAATGGGGATAAATTTGAGAGGGAATAGGAGGCGGGGCTGGAGGGAGCAGATGAAGGTGGAGAAATTATGTAATTACATTACACATAGCCAGGCATGATGAAACATCCCTTTAATTCCAGCACTCAGGAGACAGAGGCAGGTGTGAGTTTGAGGCCATCTTGGTCTACAGAGTATGACCCTGTCTCAAAGGAAAATATAATACACATATTTAAAATTTTTTTAAATTAATTTTTTAAAAAAGAAAAGGAAGTTCTGTTCTTAATAAATTTCCCAGCCCACAGTATCTTATCACCACAGTACATATAGGCCAAGACACTGAGGCTTCACTGATGTCCAATATCAACTCACAGTACTGGAGAGAGAGGTGGCTATCATGGTGAGGTGCTTCCTCAGGTGCATGAAGACCTGAGTTCAACACACATGAAGCTGGAGGTAGTAGCATATGTAGAAACACAACATCAGTGCTTCTATCGTGAGATGAGAGGCAGAAGCGGGATCCCTGGAAGGTCATGGAGTTAGAGGCCATCCTGGACTATGTGGCTAGATCCTGTTCCGAAAAAAATACACATAAATGTGCATATACGTGGATACATGCATGCATACGTACACGGAGTTTCCAGAGTACTTCAGTCTGTCTCTACAGTTGAAGCTTCTTCACTAGTAAGGTCCANGTCAGTCTTCATATCAGACTTTCATTAAAGTAGTTTCAAAAATAAACATTTCAAACCAGTTACGTCTGTGTGTCTATAATCCCAGCACTCAGGAAGCTGAGGCAGGAGCATCCCAGAGTCAGAAGGCCAGCTAGGGCTACATAATGACCCTGTCCCAAAAACAAACAAATGAAAGCTTTCAGTGAGATCAGTGAAGTATGTGAGGATGCAGAGNACTCACGTACATCCCCCAGGAGCTCAAAGAGTGAGATCTGGACTCCCAACAAAGCAAGAGAGGCAGGAGACCTGGAGTCAGTCACATGAGTTACCAGGGAAATGTAGCTTTCAGGAAAGGGCAAAAGGGGCTGGGAACACAGCTCAGGAGCACACCGTTTGTCTAGCATGCCCAAGCTCTAGGTTCCTTCCCAAGTACCACAGATGTGGTACATGCATGTGGGTGTGTGTTTGTGTGTGTGTGTGTGTGTGTGTGTGAGTGTGTGTGTGTGTGTGCATGTACATGAACGTATGTCCCGAAAGGAAAGGGAATGAGATGGTTTCCTGCCCTTGGAGACAATTCTGGAAGATCCAGGCTGTGTCCATTTCCCGTGTGCTCAGAAGAAATGCTGGATGTTCTCACCTCAGCAGATCCTCCCTGTTCTAGGCTCTTGGCACCTTCTCTCCAGCTTCCCTGGGCTTTGCCTCACACTCTGTGCTTGGCCAAGAGCACTGTTCTCAAATCCCAACCTGCTCTGGCACCAGCTGTCTCCCTGGTGGCTCTTGACTTGTCCCANCATTGGTAGCCCCAGCTGTAGCCACAAAGAAAACAGGCTTCTCCAATGTTAGGTTGCAGATACATTCACTCAACCAAGAAGAGTAGCCTGTGGCCTGGGCTGGATCTAGAGCCTCAAAGGCTCATGGGAGGCCAGGTAAGCTGTCATCAGTTTTGCCTTCAAGTTTAAACAGTCTAATAAATTTGGAGACCTTACTGTTTACATGCTGATTTATGTGATGAAGAGTTTGTGCATGTATTTGTGCATGTATATTTGTGATATATCTTGGCAGAAATGTCTCTGCCATTATTACAAGTGTCTCCTAAACCAAGCAGGAAGCTTAGCAATCTCCCTTCTCCCTGGAGCCCAAGGTTCCAAACGCAGCATAAGACATGGCATCCTCTACAACCCCATCCACCAGCAGCAAGGTTCTGCTTGTTCCATGTTCAAAGGCAACATAATAGGGCAGCACTTTGGAGAAATGCTTCTTGACCCTATGGCTTCCCAGACCTGNCCAGATACCTTCCTTCATTCCCCATCTCTGGGAAGTATTGCTGTACATCCACTTCACAGNTGGGGAAACTGAGTCTCAGTCAGTCACCCAAAGTCACAGTCATAGATCCAGAACTCAATCTCACACTGACTAACTGCAAACTCCAGTTCTCATCCATTCCACCATGCTGCCAGGTAGGCGCTTATAACCTCTGGGTGTAGACCATGGGAGAGCGGGCTGGGTCTGTAAACCCAAGTGTTGAGAGTTTCCAGTGAATCATGACAGGATAAATCACAGGCATTCCTTCCCCCAGGGCTGTGGGGATATGAAAGATGGTTGCTTGCAGGCACTTACAGTCTGGATATGAGCAAGAGCAGAAGACAGCAAGGAGACAACACCAGTCATCCCTGGAAAGGCCTGGAAGGTTCAGATACATGCATCAGTGNGCTGAACAACCTCAATGGAAGGTTCTGCTTCCCAGGAGGGATGTGAGTCAGCCCCACATCAGAACCCATGCTTAGGGGTCAGCAGGTGCCTGTCAATAAAGCTATTCTGGCAGGGACAGGGGTGGGAGGTACTATGTGATGGGAGGCGGGATATGTAATTAACTTCAACCATTCCTAGGCTCCCTTAACTGCATGGGTGGGAATTCAGTATGTACAGTGTTGATAGGCACATTAACCAAGCCAGATAAGGGTCCCTGTGCCTGCGGAGCCTGCATTCCAGTGGGAAGGTGAGCAGGCTAGTTTTAATGTCAAATCGATACAAGCTACAGTCATCTGGAAAAAGGGAACATCAGTTGAGGAGATGCCCAAATCAGATTGGCCTGCAGCATGTCTATGAGGCAGTTTCTTAACTGCTAATTAATATAGGAAGGCCCAGCCCACTGTGGGCAGTGCCATCTCTAGGTAGGTGGCCCTAGGCTGTATAAGAGAGCTAGTTGAGCAAGCCAGGGGGAACAAGTCAATAAGCANTGTTTCACTATGGTTTCTGCCTCAAGCTTCTTCTTTGGGCGCCTATCTTGGCTTTTCTTGATGATGAAATGTAACCTATAAGATGAAATAAACCCTTTCTTTCACCAAGTTGCTTGTTTATCACAGCAACAGAAAAGCAAATTAGAAGAGGAGACCTACAATGATACTTCAGAGTGTGAGAGGAGTCAACTAAGACTTAGGATATAATGATAAGGAGTGATGTAAAAAGGCGGTTATTGGAACACTGTGTGTAGACTCTGAAGACACCCCCACCACGAAGGCTGATGCAAAGAAAGGCCTCCTTCCCCCTGGTAGATTTTTGCAGGCAGAGTTGTCTGGGAGAAAGAAACACTGCAGAAAGCACCCACTAAGTAAATAAGACCTGGAAGTTATGAGGGAATTGTCTCCCATGTGGTTTTGCTGTTTAAAATAGGGAACAAATGAAAGACAAGAATCCAAGGAAGCTCTAGGTGACCCCTCACCTAGATAAGTCTGGGTAGTTGATGCTACAGTTGACAGTGATTGATACTGATGATCAAAGTGCTAGCCAGGCTGCCGGAGGATCACTGCTTTGGCCTTCCTCAAAAGACACAGGGGAGCCCCACAGCTCTTCCTTCACCCCCTCCTGACTGACGTGACTGAGAAATCCAGGGATCCATGTCACTTCCCACAGGGGTCCTGTGGGGTGCCAGGCACAAGGAAGCCCACAGTCTTCCAGTCTATGGAAGCAGATGGTGCTCCAGAGCCATCCTGATTCTGAGAGGCTAGTGCTTCCACCTAGAGCCAGGATGTCGTCTGGGTCCAAGCTGCTATGGAAGGCATGTCTGGGTCTGTGGTCCAGCTGCATGCAGCTGGGGTCTGTGTTGATGTCTGTGGCCCGTGTCACCTCAGAGGGGCATAGGAACCATGTGTGATGAAATCAGAGAGCTATGCTGAGCTGGCCCTGCCCTTTGCTGGCCCTGGGATAGCTGGTCTTGCCCCTCACTGGACACTGAAGCAAGAGAGCTGTCCCTGACCCTCATGGGAGAGCTGGCACCATCCNTCACCATGGGTGAGGGAGAACTGACCCTGATGGCATGGGTGTAGGGGAGCTGGCTCTGCCCCTTGCCTGAGGGGGATGACCCAGTGGCATAGACTGACCAGCTCAACTACTACCCAGGCCCACAGCCAGGCCTGGGGCTGGCCCACCCTAATATCTATTCCATCTAGGACTTGCTGGAGCTCATGAAGGTACCAGTCCTGCAGGATCTTCATGGCTTGAGGTGGCCGNAGGATATCCAAGAGGAGTGATGATGGTGTACCAGAAATCAAAGGCCTTAAGCCAGACCAATGACTCATTGCAATGAACATTTCCAAGTAAAGCCATTTGGACAGGAGCTGGAGAGATGGCTCAGCAGTTAAGAGCACTGACTGTTCTTCCAGAGGTCCTGAGTTCAATTCTCAGCACCCACATGGTGGCTCACAACCATCTACAATGAGATCTGGTGCCCTCTTCTGTCTGATGCTCTCTTCTGTCATGCAGNTGTACATGCAAACAGAGCACTCATATACATAAAATGCAGGAATAAATAAATCTTTTGAAAAAATGCTGATTGGACAAAATGGTACACTGTGTGACACATCTCAGCTCCTAATGCCACCAGGACGAATGAAGAGGTGTTGGAGAGGCGGGAAAGATGAAGAAGTGAAGAGGTTTTTGTTTGTTTTGTTCTTGCTTTTGTTTTAGTTTTGTTTTGTTTTTTTGGTTTCTTTTTGTTTTTGTTTGTGTGCTTGCTTGCTTGCTTGCTTGCTTGCTTTGGTTTGGTTTGGTTTTTCAAATTTTCTGTTAGGGGGCATTGCAGGGGTGACGAGAGGTTGTGGAGGGATTGGGAGGTGAGAGGAATTAGGGTGGACGATGTGAAATTCCCAAAGACTCAATAAAGAAATTATGGCAAATTTTTAAAAAATACATTAGGATAAGGCTGGAATGATGGCTCGGCAGTTAAAAGCACTTGCTGCTCTTGCCGAAAACCAAAGTTCTGTTCCCAGCACTCACATAGTGGCTCCCAACCTCCTATAACTCTGGTCCCAGAGGAATCCAACACTCTATTCTGGTCCTTACAGGCATGCACAGGGTACACAGACGTACATTTGGACACACATACATACACCTTCCAGGACATTTTTATCAAATAAAAAAAGACACTGTTTTGGTTTGAGTCTTCAATGTGTCCCAAAGGCCATGTAAGTAGAGACCTGGTTACCAGCCTTTTGTGTTGAGGGGAGGTGGTGGACCCATTGGGATGTGAGGCCTAGTGAGAGGAAAGGGGACTGGTGGGGGGGTGCTTAAAGAAGATAAAAGTACCCTGGTTGGTCTGTCTCTCTCTGGGTTTCTCTCTGTCTGTCTATCTGTCTCTCTGTCTCTGTCTATCTGTCTGTCTCTCCTCCCACCAAGTTAAAGTGAGCTAAGCAGATTTGCTCCTACCACAATGCTCTCTCTGCCTTCCCATGAACTCAGAAACAGCAAAACCAATTAGCCAGAAACTGAAATCTCTGAAATTAGGAGCTAATAAACCCCTCCTCATTTAAGCCAACTTGTCTCAGGCCTTCTGTAATGGGAAAGAAAACTGACCAATACAAGTGTAGGAGAAACACACATAGGAACTGGAGTTGGAACTGGAATTGGCTGAGCTCTGTCACTTCCTAAATTCATCTTCGTGGNTCTGTTCCCCTACATCTGTTTCTTTACATGAGAAGGGGGGTGAGCATACCTACCCCAGAGACATATGGTAGGAGTAAGATGGGATACTGTTTTGAAAGCACTATGGGGTTTTATTTTATGCAGACCACATGCATTTACTGAGAATCTGATGTTTATCTCTGAGCAAGAAATAAAACAGTGTTCATCTTCTCAGGGTTCCACAGCACAGCAGCAAGCCAGACCCAGGGATGGGAAAGACACGGCTACTTTTGTGTTAATTTGGCTACACCATGGTGCTATCATATTTAGTGAAACATTATTCTGAATAGTCCTNTGAAGGAGCTGTTGGTTTTGGTGNTTTTGTTTTTGTTTTTGAGATTAGCATTTACCTCAATAGACTTGAATGAAGCAGGTGGCCCTCCATAGTGTGAGTAAGCCTTGTCCAATCAAGTGAAGACCTGAGTAGGGTGCCAAACAGCCTCCATAAGCCAGGGAAGGAGCTCCACGGGCAAATGTTATTTGGACTCAGCACCTCCTGCCTGTGTCTCCAGCCACCAGTCCATCTCCTCTCAAAATCTTGAATTCAGCTTTCTTAGTCACATGAGCCATTTCCTTGAAATCTGTCTACACACATGGCTGTGTCTCTGTGTGGAACCCCGGCTAGTCTAGGAATGGTAACACCAGAATGAGCTGGATCCTTCAGTGTGGTCCTTATGGACCTAGTGTCTGAGAACATGGAAGGGTAGAGGTGAAATGCACCTAGAAGAGTATGAAGAAAACTTCAGTTGCAGGAGCTGCACCCTGTACACCAAGTTCTATCAAGATCTGAGAGAAGATCTCCCAAACATCACTACCTAGACCATGCATGCTGCCTCCTTTTCTTAATACTTGTGTGGATTTTGACTGGTTCTCTCTCTCCGGAAGATTCTTTGCCTGGCCATTCTGAGTATTATTTGCACACTCAGCATATCCTTCAGCTTCTCTAAGCCTCAGCTCATTTCTGCTAAAAGCTACTTCAAAGGGACCAGGAAAGCACTTGGTCATTGCATCAGTTACTTTGCTGTTGCTGTGATAAAACACCATGACCAAGAGCAAGTTAAGGCAGAGAGGATATATTTTGACTTACGGTTCCAGACAGAGNCCATAATAACAAGAGAAGCATGGCAGCAGGGACAGGAAGCTGAGAGCTCACATTTTGAACCATAAGCACAAGGCAGAAAAATCAAACTGGAAACGGCAAAAGACTTTTAATCTCAAAGCTTTCCCCCAGGGACACACTTCCTGCACCTCTTAAACCTCCCTAAACAGTGCCACCAAGTGGAGACCAAGGGTTCCAATACCTGAGCCCATGGGGAACATTCTCATTCAAATGACTACTTTTCAAGGGACCTTCTAATTCCCTGCTATCAAAATGTTTCTGAGACTTGTCCCCTGAGGAGCATCAGTGACTTTATCTAAGAAAGGAATGGGGAAATGGGTCTCATTTACAGCACACACTCTTTAAATTGCTGTAAATAAAGACAAGCATTGAACAAATTTAAGTAATCAAGTGGAACTGTAATATTTTACAAGATTGTATATCCTGGAGTTCCTTAAAGAGATGGCATCTTGCGTTCTCCCAGGGGCACAGCTGGATAAAAAGCCCAGAGAGCAGACTTCAGAGAGATCCTTAGGGAGGACGACCAGATGGCTGCTCTGGGGCTTAGAAGGTGCTGGTCTGGAGCACTGGGAAGTCCTCAGGTCCCTTTGATGCTATACAGAGAAGCAGGGGTTAGTAAACCAAAGGCATCAGTCTGACCAGAGACCAGGATAATGCACATAGCTGGGTGGCCCTGCAGCAAAGCAGTGCTGTTACTCGATTTGTGGAGCCTGATGCAGACATCTGAAAACCAGGGTGGTCCAGCCAAAGCCAGGAACTAAGACAGACATCCTGGGGCTTAGACCCCTTTCNCAAGGCTTTTCACTGACCCCAGGCCTTGACAGACCAAGGTTTGCTTTCAATAGGCAGCTTTATTATTTACAGATAAGGAAGAATGCCCCAGGGACAGACGAAACTAAATCCCTAAAGAATTCAAATAGCTGCTGCATCCATTTGGAAGATTAAAAATATACTTCGCACATATTATTTCCCTCTTATGGGGAGCAAGCTGCTAACTATACTTCTCCAGGGCTGCTCTGTAAGTCTCAGGCCAAATTAAAGTTCACACTCACACTGGGGAATCAGAAAGTTCATATATCTAGTCTCCAAGTGGAAAAGGGAAAAAGGAAATAGAAGACAGAAAGGCAAGATACTTGGGCTGGGGAGACAGCTCAGCAGATAGAGTCGTTGCTCTACAGCATGAGGGCCAGAGTTCAGACCCCAGGACCCACAAAAAAGCCTGGCAAACATACAGGCAGAGACAGGGAATCCCTGGAGCAAGCTGGCTAGCCAGACAAGCAAAGATTGTTACGCTTGGGCTTCAGCAACAGGCCCTGCCTCAATAAGCAAAGTGGAAAGTGATTGAGGGAGCCATCCTGTGTCAGCTCCAGGCCTTTACATGCACCCACACGCATGTGCACACACACAAACGCAAATGCATACCACATACAAAAGCAAACAAAGATATCCTTGAGCAGTCAGGGCTCAAAGAAGCCCTTTGCAACTCAGAACCTGGCTTCAGACCTTAGCTCTACCCTTCGATTANCTCTGCTCTCTTGTCTTCCCTAATCTGANCCTTTTGCTATTAAAGCCAGTGTTTTCAGGAAGACTATAAAGATTAAGGAACAGAAGGTGTCACGAGAGAGTAGAGTATATGACACATAGTAGGATTTCAGCAAACAACTATAGACAGTGTTGTGTCACTTTCACACAAAGAAATGACTCACATTTGCACTAAAACACGTTGGATAATCATTTTGTAATGTGAACAGCAGCTAGATTGAAGTCAGAGGAACAACACAGCATGCACCATGAAGAGCCCCTCATTCNGTGCTACCATTTAGTTTCCAATTCAGTGTTTTCATCTTTATTTTTATGCCCAGTGCAGAAATGCCTCAAGTTTATTATTTACCAACTCAATAGCAATGCGCAGTCTAAGGGAGATTATCCTCACCAGGATCCGATTTGGTTGGAAAACATTAAATAACAAACCACTTTGTGAAAAAAAAAATTGCTTTTAAATAAAGATGAGAAAGATAGTGGAGTTCATAAAACACCCCAGTCGGATCTGTGCTCTGCTCTCAACAGATCACTAGAAGCAAGGGTCAGCTCATCTCCATTTATCTCGTACTGATGGAGGCTGCCTGGCCTTTGGAAATGATCGATTACGTGTTGGTGCACAATGTCAAAGGTTAAATGTATGATTGTGCAGCACAGGCCAACCCTAACCTCAGGATGAACGTCATAAACAAAAAGAGGAAAGTATAGTTAGGTCTGTGGAGGGACTGGCTTTAGTCTCCAAAGAATTACAAAAGGGAAATAATGCCCCCTACCGTCGGGAGCCCAGACATGCAGCAGGCCTCTGGAACCGAAAACAGCTTTATGAGGTGGAGNGTATTCTGGGATTTGACAGGTCCCTTCAGTTACTTCAGTCAAGCCGAGCGACACAGTGTGGCTTCCCTCCTAACGGCCCCTGAGCATCGAAGACCTCTGNATAAAATTGGAGCTGGGGAAACAAATAGGGAATGAAGGGGAAGGGAAGGTTTGAAGCCCATGGCAGAATCCTGGGGCACAGATTGGCCTATCCCAGCCCCAGCTCTCCAATATCCACTCTGACGAGGACAGATCATCCCCATCCCTGTCCCTTACAGATTGTCCCACCCTGATCTTAAACCTGGTCCTGAGGATCCAGGGTACATTGTAAATCCCACTACAATGAGTTTTTTCACGTGCAATTAAGAGGTACACTCCACTCCTAAAGGGAAATAAACTGGCTGGGCCACCCTTGGGATCCCAGCACTTAGGAAGTGGATACAAGAGAACCAGTTAAGCAGGAAGGTAGTTAGTAAAGCCAGCCTGGGGTACACAGCAAGACCCCACCTTTAAAAAAAAAAAATCCATGCCCCAAAGACTCCACCTCTAGATGACNCTGGATGTGGCCACCTGGGACAGAGAAGACCAAGCTGAGATCAGCCATCACCAGAGTTACTCAGAGTAACACCTGAGGAGTTCAAGGTGCTTGTTTACCAAGTTCCTCTGGCTGTCTGCTGCCTGGACNCTCACGCTGGGATTATGCAGTCTGTTTCCCACCCCTGTGATTAGCTGAGAGCTCTTAAATAGCTCCCGCCTATACTTGAGCCAGAGTCAGAGCCTTGAGAGCATTGGATTGTAGTGAGAGTGAGTACCTTCCACAATAAGCAGTCCCAAACCCCAACCCAAGCACCACGGGACATCGTAGAAGATAAAACAGACTTGGAAGATGCCGCGGTGCAACATAACCTTGTCCCTCGTGAATGACTCAGAGGGCAGGAATGACTCACTGGGCAGGCTGACAACTGGTAGTTGCTCAGTCCCTAAGGCTGGGTGCCTCAGCAGTCCTAATCTGTTGTAAACTAGAAGTTTTCTGGAGAAGCCATTGGTCCCTCGTCCATGATGGAAGTGTGGAAACAGTGATTCTGATATCAGTGACAGAAGCAGGCAGCAGCAGCAATGGGGTAAGAGTGGAAGCCAAGCAAAGGGCCAGTACAGTTCCTTCTGCCACGCCCTGTTCACTGAACTATTCCAGGAAGGTTCCAGTCACACCGGAGGGAGGCGAGTCTTTCCATATCAACTAAGCAGTCAAGACAGTTCTTCAGGCGGGTCTCTATTCAGGTGACTCTAGTTTTTGGCAAGCTGACATTAAAACCAACCATAACACTGGGCTATCTGCCACTAAGCTTTCTCTCCAGCCCCTTAGATTCATTAATGGTAATTTCAACAATTTTGGAACTGGAGTAAAAATATTAAAAAATTTTTAATTTTTTTTCTGAGGATGGTAACCAGGTCTGAAGAGGTCATTGTGGCCATTCCAAGTGTATAAGATAATATGGAAAGTTATATTTGCCAAAGTGAGCTCACATTATTCAATTTAAAAATCAAAAAGTGGAACTGGAGAGATGTCTCAGAGATTGGGAGCACTTGCTGCTTTTGCAGAAGACCTGAGTTGGGTTACCAGCACCCACATGGTGGCTCGAAACCACTAGCAACTCCAGTTCTAAGGGATCCAGAGTCCTCTTCTGGCCATGTGGGCACATGTATATGGTGCACACACAGACACACAGGCGCACTGGTGCACACACAGACACACAGGCGCACTGATGCACACACACACACACAGGCGCGCACACACACACACACACACACACACAGAGAGAGAAGCATTTGAATGAAGTGCTACGGTTGGAATAGAGCTTGTCTTCTGAAGCTCTCATTGAAATGTGCTATCATGACAGCAGAGTTGGAGGTGGGCCTTTCATGAAGTGGTTAGTTCTCNATAAGGGATTAATGTATTTCTCACATTGTGTACTGCCTGATTTTGTGTGACAACTTGACACAAGCTAGAGTCATCAGAGAGGAAGGAGTCTCCATGAAATCCAGCTGTAGGACATTTTCTCAATTAGTGATCAATGGGGGAGGGCCCAGCACATGGTGGGTGGTACCATCCCTGAGCTGGTGGTCTTGGGTTCTATAAAAAAAAAGCAGGCTGAGCCATGAGAAGCAAGCCAGAAAGCAGCACCCCTCCACAGCCTCTGCATCAGCTCCTGCCTCCAGGATCCTGCCCTGTTTGAGTTCCTGTCCTGACTTTCTTCAGTGATGAACAGCAATGTGGAAGTGTAAGTCAAATAAACCCTTTTCTCCCCAACTTGCTGTTTGGTCATNGTGTTTCATTGCAGCACTAGAAACCCTAACTAAGACAAACTGGGTTGGTTAATTGTGGCCAGAGTGAATGCTCACACTCAGGTGCAGGTTTGTCACAAGAATGGGTGTTACAAAGCAAGGCTGCTGCTCCTGATTTTAGCGCTCCAATACGCACCCACTTGCCTTTCTTTTGGGTTTTAGATAGGGGCTCTCTCTGTGGCCCAGGCTGGGTCAGGAGCTCACAAGTCTCCTGCCTCAGCTTCCTGAGGGCGGGGATGATGGGCCTATGCTGCTGCACCCACCTCATTTACTGTCTTTCCAGTTGGCTGCCATGTCCCTGGGATTCAGAACATGATCTTCACCAGGAGCTGGGCAAGCGCTGACAGCACCATCTTGGACTCCCCAGCTTCCAGAATTGTGAGCCTAGGTAACTTTCTTTCCTGCATAAAATGCTCTCGGGCATTCTATTACAGCAACAGNAGATGGACTCCGTGGAAAGAGATCAAATTCAGCAAATGACATGGCTGCTGCAGCTTTAACATGGTATTTTATTTTATTTTATTGGTTTGGTCCTTCAAGATAGGGTCTCTCTGTGTAGCATTGGTCATCCTGGAACTCACTCTGTAGACCAGGCTGACTTTGAACTCACAGATATCTACCTGCCTCTGTCTCCTGAATACTAGAATTGAAAGTGTGTACCACCACTGCCTGTCTATATTGCACTTTATATATTGCAAAATATTAAAAAGAGATTTGTCACTAAATCCTATATGGAAGCTCCAGGCTATTGCCCCATGGTAGGACATATGACGCTCTAAGTGCATTTTCTCTAAGTGCCATGACATGAAAGAGTGGGGCAGTGTCCTCCTAGACCTGCACCAATGTCAGTATGACTAAAGAGCCATACATGGTGGCACAGACCTACCAGCACTCCAGAGAAAGCAGGAAGGTTGAGAGTTCTAGGCCAGCCTGGCTATATAGCATGGCCCTATCTCAAACAAACAAACAAACAAACAGCATAAGGTCTGGCTTACCTGATGCAGCCTCATGAGGCCTCTTTGCATTTCAGTATTCTCTTAAGTATGGGGCTCTGAACCCCTCTGAATCATTCACTGGGGAATGATTCACCGGGCAGCTCCAACCACTGAGGCCCAGCCTCCAGGACAGAGCAGTTAATGAGTTCTCAGCCTCTGGGGTAAGAGTCAGCTGTTGTTGCTATTTTAACATAATCTATCTTGATTAACTTATCTATAATCCACGTCATGGGTTCTGTTCCTCTAGAGAACCTTAATACACCCAGTGTGTGCAAGTGCTGAGCCCTAGCCCCAGCACCAGAGAAGGGAGAGAGAACATGAGAGAGAAAGCTTTGTTATTTAGTCTGAGTGTTGTAGCACACACCGGTTATCCAGCCCCCGGAAGGCAGGATTGTGACTTGGAGGCTAACCTTGGCTGTATAACAAGACACTGAAATGGGGAAGAAAAGTATCTAATATCTGATTGTTTAAATTACTTATAATTTGGGCATATTGTTTTAATTCAATATATATTTTTATATTAATAATTTCAAGCTAATGAAGAAACTCTAATCTGCAAAACCAGTAAGTAGAGGGTTACCTCATGACCATCTGAGACACCTTGAAAGAGTCCATCAGGCACAAATAAAGATATCCAAACCTATGATATTTCTGTTGAGGTTTTTAGCTAGAGCTGTGCCCCCACAGACATGTGTACTGCCATCCCTCTCTTCCTAGAATGAAGACCTCTGTCTCTCTCATTGGCGCCTAAAGACCCTCTACTGCCCTAATCCTATCCCCTGTCCCTTTCTAGACCCCAACTAGCTGACTTGAGCTTTCTCTGTGGCTGTTTCCAACCCCAAGACTTTCACACACTATCACTTCTGCCTAGAACCTGCCTCTCTTCAGTTTTCAACTAAATAACCCTCTGCACGCACACCGTCCTCTAACAGGCCAGTCTGGGAGAGTCTCTATTTTATTTCTGGGTCTCCTCCTCTGCACTAACACAGCTAGGACAATGCTGGGTGCTGGTAGTGAGTGCTCAGTAAGCCATAATCATGTCTGCTACTTTTCCTTNGTGGCTTCCATCACAGCTACCAATACTTTCCTGGGTGCCTTTGCCCCGCAGGACTGTGGACTCCACGAAGCCAGACACNACATTTTGTTGTTTGTTTGTACTGTATACCTGATGCCTGCCACAATCCCTGGGGGTGTGTATTTGTTGAATTTGAGTATGAATTCCCCCCGTGAGAGTGCACATGGCTGTGGAAACTTTGCACAGCAGAGAATCCATATCAAGGTGTTGGAAGTTGAGTATGAATGAGTAGAAAATGCTGGTGTGGGAATACATTTGATCTACTTCCTCTTGCTACTCNCACCCCCTAGGCCCACNCTGCCATCCTGCCATCTCCCTTTCTCGTGCCCTTTCTGTATTTGATTCTCCCTATGGTCCTCTGTGTTTCTCTGGTTCCTGTACCATGCATGTGTAGCATCTGATACACAATGTGATGGTTAGTTAATCTTTTCCCCCCCTTTTTTGAGACAGGGTTTCTCTGTGTAACCCTGGATGTCCTGGAAATCAGAGAAATCCACCTGCCTCTGCCTCCCAAGTGCTGGGATTAAAGGCATGGACCACCGCCACCCAGCATTAGCCTTCATTGTTAACTTGAGTAGATTTAGCATCACCTAGGAACCTGGTGAGGCCCACTTCTGGGCTTGTCTGTGAAGGTGTTTTCAGAAAGAGTTAACTAAAGCAGAAAGATTCACCTTGAATGTGGGACATACCACCCATGTGAGGGCCCCAGAGAGAATAAAAGGGGAAAAAAGAATGCCAGCATTGTGCTGGTATCCCCCTTTCTCTTCTGCCTGTCCACCATGACACCACGCTCTGACCTCTTCTCATTTACCATACACTCCCCTTGATAGACTAACACATCTGAAATCACAATCCATATCATAATCCTCCCTTAAGTTGTTTCTCTCAAGCATTGTGTTGAGATGATAAGAAAACTAGCTAATTCAGTAAGGGAATAATATATCCTATTCAATAAATTCTGGGATGGATGGATGGATGGGTGGATGGATGGATGGATGGGTGGGTGGGTCTGTGAATGGACGGGTGGGTGGGTGGATGGATGGATGGATGGAAGGATAGATGGATGGATGGACGGATAGATGGATGGGTAAGTGGGTGGGTCTGTGGATGGATGGGTGGTTGGGCAGATGGATGGATGGATGGATGGATGGATGGATGGATGGGTAGATGGATGGATGGGTGGATGGATAGGTGGATGGGTGGATAGGTGGATGGGTGGATGGATGGGTGGATGGGTGGATGGGTGGATAAATGGATGGGCAGATGGACAGACGGATGGATGGACATTAGGTGAAAAAGAGCATGCATGTGGCATTCCTTCCTTAACAGGGAGGAAACTCCTCTTGTGAGTTCTTGAGCACTCCCAAATATCTGAGCTGATGTTTCCCTAATCCACTGAACACAGAAGCAGCCTCTCTCCTTGAAGCTCATTTACAGCCTCCACATGGCTCCAGCCTGATGGGCCTGTGACCCTGGAGGCCCTGTCTAGGCAGCTTCTCCATTACACCTAATAGCCAGCCTTGAAATGGAATGACTTCACTCTTCAGAGGGAAGTGCAGGGAGTCTTTCCCTCTCTGAGCAGCAAGCACANGCTGCCAAGACACCCTGCTTCTATAAATATGCCTTTCTAAATGTTAAAGGGTTAGAGCAATTTCCAAAGGTCTCTGCCTCGAAGGAGCCCTCAAATGATATTTAATTGAACTACTTTTGCTTTGAGAAGTGAGGGAACTAAAATGTAAAAGGTGGAAATGCTTCTCGGTTTTATGTCAAAATACAGGATTTTAGATAAAATAATGGAAAAAGAATTTCCTGTTATTAAACCTGGGAAAATGAACATAAACAGCTCAACCAAGCAGAGCCAAGTATAGGATTTTGTAAGGTGATTGGAAGAAAAAGGATCTCCTTTTAAACTCCATTTTCAAGCCCTTAACAACTGTTGGAGACACTTTTGTTGATTAAAAACTGCTAGTAATCTCTCTCCTTTGGCACTGAACATTGAACATTAAATAAAAGCATGTCTACTACAAGTTTAGTATTAACTTCTTGCATAAGATCCGCNCAGTGTTTTCTGAGCACAGGAAGGAGGGTTTTGTAAAGGTTTAAAGAGGAAGGAGAGACCAGTGCCTGGGGGACACAAACTCTTTGACACTTTGCATTTGTGAANANACATCAATGAAAACTGCCATGTTCTCCATTGAAGTCACATCAAGAAGGCACCAGCTAAATCCTTTGCTGGTGTAATTCTACATGTGGTCCCGTAGGCTCTGAGGATGCCCAGCACAAGGGGCTGTCAGGTGCTGAAGGGAAAAGGCAGGTGCATGGGAGGGGTTCAGTACCCTAGAGGCAGCTGCTGTGCTCACAACCTCTGCAGCCCCCTGTGTGAATAACGCCCCCTAGAGGTCTGCAGGGAGCAGCCCACACATCTCTTGGTACACCTGGATTGTACTGTCTTTTGTTGAGCTGCACAGCAGGGAGATAGCTCTTCAGTTTGAGGAGAACCCAAANCAAAGAAAGTCAAGAAGCCAACTCCCATCACAGAAGACAAAGGGGATGTATGGTTCCTCTTCCCACTCGATGGATCTGGCCCTAAGTGACACCAAGTGAGACACAAAGGCAGCAGTAATGGTGTTGACAGTCATCAGTGGTTGGGTGGGACACAGTNGCTATTCACCACTGTTCCAAGGTGCCTCGGTAGAGGGGCAGAATCCAGTCCACACTGTTGCCCACAATCATACCCCCAAGCATGGGAGCAAAATGGATGCCCCTCTAATGCACATAACAAATGGCAGTGATCTGGCCTGGGGCTCAAGTGGGGCGTTGAAGCAGCCATTAAATATCTACTTCAGGATCAGAACACTGACCATGTCCTTGGCTACAGAGACTGTTGGTCCCTGTCAACAGCTGTGAGCTCCCCATTGTACTGCCAGCATGTCAATCTTCTGTAGTTTACAAAGGCCCCTTGTCTGTGTGCAAAGCTAACCTGCAAAGCCCCTTTTCTAGCTAACCTTACCTTGCTTTGCCACCTAAGGGCCTGCAGCAAACCTTCAGTTAACAGGTTGAACAGAATCAGAAAGGAAACAATGCTCCAGGTGAAACTTGAGCTCTGCCACCCAGATAATAGGAATCAGTCCCTACATACTGAATTTTAGGAGATAGGGATGTTAAAAATCATCTTTCCCAAACCTTGTGCCTTCATTACTTTCCCAATGCTGTGATAAAATACCCCAACAGAAGCAATGTAAGTGAGGAAAAGGGTTCTTTTGGCTTACAGTTCTGTGAGAGCTATAGACCATTATGGTAGGGAAGGCAACAGGAGCAGGAAGCAGAGAACAGGAAGTGGGTCTGGTTATAAAGCCCCAAAGCCCGCCCCCAGTGACTCACTTCTTCCAGCAAGTTTCCACCTCCCAAACGTTCCACTCTTCCAGACAGCACGGCAGCTGGGGACCAAGCATCCAAACACACAAGCCCACAGAGGACACTTCTCCACACACCACCACCCTCATTTGGTGATGAAACAAAGAGGGGGCAACTGAGTTGTTCAAGGTCACCTAGCTATTTGACACTGCTTCTCTAAACCCACTGTGGTGGTTAATCTTCATTGTTAACACAGATGGATTTAGAATTACCTAGGAGACTACTGAGCACNGCTCTAGGTGTATCTGTAAGGGAATTTCCAGAGAGAAATCCACTGCATGTGGATGGCACTGTCCCATCCACCAGAGCCCAGACTGAGTAAAAGGGGAGGGAGGATTGAGCCAGCTGAGTGATTCCTGGATGGTGGTGACATGCAGTGATCCCACAGCCAAGATGCTCTGCCCAAGTCCTGTGGCCATGGACTCAACTCTCTGAAACTCTTAGGAGAAATAATCCCTCCTTCTTCCTTTAGGATTGTTTCTGTCAGAGACTTAATGCCAGCCACAGCTTCTCAGTTGCACTGCTTATGTGGACACCATGATGAGGCAGGAAAGAAACTGCCTACAGCACTNTGGCATGCACAGGATGTTTAGTTAATATCAGTGCTGCCTTCTGTCTTAGTCACTGTTATATCGCTGTGAAGAGACATCATGACCACAGCAACAAGAGAAAGCATTTAATTGGGGCTTGCTTACAGTTTGAAAGGTTTGATCCATTGTCACTGGCAAGGAGCATGGTGGCATACAGTCATGGTACCAGAGAAATAACTNAGAGTTCTGAATCTGGATCCACAGACAGCAGGAAAAGAGAACCATTGGGCCTGGCTTGGGCTTCTGAAACCTCAAAGCCCACCCCCAGTGGCACACTTCCTCCAACAAGGCCACACCTACTCCAACAACTAATCCTTCTCAAGTAGTGCCACTTCCAGATGACTAAGCATTCCAATATATGAGCTTGTGGGAGGGCATTCCTATTCAAACCATCACACCTTTCAAACCTTAAATCCTAGCCCAGAAGTGTTGTGGAATAATCCTTTTGTACATTGTGAAGATGCATCGTTGCCAAGGCATCTTCTGGTTGGTTTAATAAAGAGCTGAACGGCCAATAGCTAGGCAGGAAGAAGTTAGGCTGGACTTCTGGGCAGAGAAAAAGAAGAAGGAGAGATGAATCTAGTGTGGGAGAGATGCCAGAAGTCACAAGGAGGAAATAGGAGGTGGAAGGTGGAAGAGAGGTAAAAAGCTACAAGGCAAAATACAGATTAATATAAANGGATTGATTTAAGTTATAAGAGCTGGTGGGACAAGTCTAAGCTATAGGCTGAGCTTTCATAATTAATGTTAAGTCTCTATGTTGTGTTTTGTGAGCTGTCAGTCCAAAGAAAAATCTGTCTACACAGAAGCATTACACTGACTTATGAAACCTTACACTAATGTTATGGGATGTTTTGGACACAGTGGTTCATCCTCTAATCCTAGCATTCAAAAGGTGGGGACAAGATAATCAAAGCCAGAGTCAGGCCAGCCTGGACTGTGTGAGACTCTGGGTCAAAAAAGAAATAGATGAGGGTTAGTGAGA
>LZPO01066271.1:90480-107680 GCA_001675575.1 Neotoma lepida
AGGGAGGAGGGAGGTGTGTGCTACCTTGTGACAAGAGGGGGAAGAGAGAGAGTGAACAGGAATGTAGGATGTCCTCAGGACACTGGGCAGGCTAGGGTATTATCTGCTTATTGGCCAGGATTCCAAGAAGTGGGTCTGAATGCTAACACTCCTTCCTCCCTGTCTATATGTTCTAGCCCCTCCCAGAGATCCTGAGGTCATGTCCAGTTTGGGCAGAACTGCATATTACTTACTGTAATAATAATGAGGGGTGGCTGGATACTCAGGTGAGGATCCCATCAACCTCCCTGCCCCTCCTTCTAAAACGGAAGGTCAAACAGTCAACCAGCCAAGCAGTGATGAGCTTTGGTGAACATCCTTAGTTGGACTCCTGAAGAAGGCAATGGCTTGGCTTGGAGGATAGTCCATCCAACAGGCATTGTCTGGGGATCCTTTTTATTGTTGTCACACTAGGGGGTTGGTTGCTGCTTACATCTGGTAGAGCAGAGCAAGGCTGGTGCAAAACATCGGACAACTCACAGGGTGGGTACACACACAACAGAGTGTTAGTGGGCTCAAATCATCAATAGTGCTACAGTTGAGAAATNACTGGAAAGAATGCTGGGAAACTGCTATGAACAGGAGGCATCTAGGAACTGGCAGGCAATCCCTGTGGGACATGTGTCTCAGTACCTGTTTCCCCCCNTTATGTTGAATGGGTTTTATAAATAGTCAATTATGAGCAGTTATAGNTTCAACAATATGGTTAATAAAAATGCAAAAGAGGGCTAGAGGTGTAGAACAGTGATGAAGTNCCTACCTAGCATGTGCAAGGCCCAGAAAATTGGGAGACTCCCACCTGGAGTACCACATTCAATGAGGAAATTGGGGTCTCTTTGGGAGACTTTTTTTTTTCTTCTGAGATAGGGTTTCTCTGTGTAACAGCTCTGGCTGTCCTGGAACTTGCTTTGTAGNCCAGGCTGGTCTCAAACTCACAGAGATCCACCTGCCTCTGCCTTCCGAGTGCTGGGATTAAAGGTGTGCGCCACCATTGCCCGGCTCTTTTGGGGGTTCTTAGTCTTGTTAGTAAAAGAATTTAAAAACATACTCAGAAGAAAGCACAGGGACGATTTTATTAGAGTTTAAAAAAGAAAGAAACTAAGCCAAAACCTTGCAGGGCAGCGAGCTGTAAATCTTGGCAGCTTCCCAGAAGAGGGAGGTGGAGAAGAGGGAGAGAGAAAGCTTGGCTATTTGTAGCAGCCACAGGGCATTAGTGGGCAGGAATAACTTCCTAGAAAAAGAAAGAGTAGGTCAGAGTGTCCAGAATAGTATGACCAAGCTTTGGCAAATATTCAAGAGAAGGAGAAAGAAGAAAAAAAGGAAAAGTCAGACTTTACTGAGGAATTTAGGAAAGCAGGTGGGCTTAGCCCAGTCATCATTTTCTGCTCTATAAATGACTGTGCTGGGGTCTTCTGGGGGGGGNAGTAGATTATCTCATTATAGGAATCATTATCTCATAAAGATGTAATTACTTCGTCCTTCTCTTCAGCATGGCTTTGGTGAAGCTGCCTTCCTAAAGGGTGGTCTCTTAGCCAGGCAATTGCCTGGCCCAGCTGGACTCTTGTGTTTTGGGTTGCTTGCAACATTAGTATTCCATCTAGAATGGACAGGCTCCGTTCTCCTGACCAGAAGGGAATATCTTTAATGGACCTCCAACGNTATTGCACCATTTTCCCTGTGAAGAGGTAACTCTAAAATCACTGAGGGAATGGGCTGAAACTGGGCAATGGAGAGAACCCATTTCACCGTGAAAGTCAAGAGGTCTANTTTAAAGCTGTTCCAGAAAGGATTAGTGTCTGGCCTGGAGCTTCAGACCCACCGTCACATACCCCAGGCAGGGCTGCTNACTGAAGAGGGGAGCTCCCTGGCATGCCTGGCTGGAGATGGACTCCAGGAGCCGCTGCTCTCAGGGGCCCCTCCCAAAGTGTGTCAGCCTAACTGGCTTCTATCCCCTGTGCCTCTCAGGGCCCTTTCCCAGGTCCTCCTAACTGCCCTCTATCCCCTGATAGCTCTCATTTCTGCTCTCAATCCATAGCACTGAAAGAGAAAATGAGAGAGAGAGAGAGAGAGAGAGAGAGAGAGAGAGAGAGAGAGAGAGAGAGAGAGGAAGCAGCAAACACATAAGATTTTTCTTGAGCTAAGGAAAAATGAGTCTTTTGTGTTTTAACACAGAGACACTTGTGTCTGCCCCCTTTGGCTATCAGGCCACTGAAACAATGGACATCAAGACATTGGAATTTCCCCAGGAAATTGTCAAACCTTACAGGAGATCCTGGAGCTGAGACACTGCTAATGTGTGGGACCACACCTTAACTAGGACTGCTTATTATGCATACCTCTTGCTTTCTTTTTTTGTTTTTAATTTTTATTGTATTTTCTGATATGGGGGTTTTACCCACATGTGTGTCTATGCACCTTGTGTGCCTAGTACACTGGGAAGCCACAATAAAGTGTCAGATCCTCTGGAACNGGAGTTACAGTTGTGAGCCGCCATGTGACTGCTGGCGATTAAACCCAGGTCCTCTGGAAGAATGGACAGAGTTCTTAACCACTGAGTCATCTTTCCAGCCCCTTGCTTTCTATTTAAACCTAAACCTAAGGGATGGGGCTGGAGAGAGGGAAGTGGTTAGTGTTTGCTGCTGTCTCTTATACACATCTAGATGTGTATAAGAGACAGGACAGGAGGATATTGGAAAGCTAGAAAAATCATGAGTTCTTGGCTCAGTGTGAGAACCCTGACTCAAAGAAACAAAGCCCTCCATTGGTCTATGTGGTGCTGTGCACAGCTTCAGGGATTGGCCTAACTGGGGCAATGAGAAAATGGAGGAAGAAAGGACAGACACACAGACACATGTATGGAAAAGCCGGGATTGTGTGGGCTGTGCTCTGTGATGGAGACTCANCAGCAGCGGCAACAGCAACCCAGAAACTCACTGTGTTTACTTTATACACCTGATATACAATCAAGGAGGCAGGTTTGTGCTAGGTACACAGTGTGCTGATATATTGTGTACCCTAATTAAATTTGCCTGAAGATCAGAGAACAGAACAAGCTACTAGATTAAACATAGAGGCCAGGCAGTGGTGGCACACACCTTTAATCCTAGCACTCGGGAGGCAGAGATCCGTCTAGATCTCTGTGAGTTCAAAGCCACCCTGGACTACACGAGATTGACTCAATCTAGGAGAGAAACAGAGCCAGGCAGTGGTGGCACACACCTTTAATCCCAGCACTAATGCTTGGGAAGCACACACACCATTAATCCCAGCACTAAGAAGGAAGTGATATGGCTGGGTGGAGAAAGGTATATAAGGTGTGAGGAGACAGGAACTAAACATTTTCAGCTGAAGTATTTTAGGCTGGAGCTTTTTCAGGCTGAGGAGTCCTAGAGGTAAGATGTGGCAGTGGCTTGTTCCTTTGCCTCTCTCATCTCTCAGCATTTACCCCAATATCTGGCTCCAGGTTTTTTTATTAAAAGACCATTTAGAAATTCATGCAACAACNCAGTGGAACAAGCAGGGAGGTTTAGCCATCTCAGTAGGAGGTCTCTGCAGAACAGTGTCAGACTGCCATCATCCCAGAGGAGGAAGCTGTGGTTGCCAGTTCCTGCACACACTGTCAACATTCTCACTCAGACCAGAGGAAGGCTTTGNCACCATCCCTCTGAGCCTCACCCTGGGGAATTTTTTGCCTCTCCTATGGGGCTGTGGCATTGGGGTCCTTGACATAACTGTGCCCATGTCAGCAATACACATTCACTTATGACTTCCCCCAGCCCCACAGGCCTATAACATACAAATCAACCAACCAAATAAAACCCACCTAAACTCCAAAGAAGGACTTGGAGGGTGTGTGTGTGTGTTGGGGGTGGGGAAGTCACTGTGCTCCTTCGTTCCTTTCCCAGGATGGCCATATTTAGTAACTCTTCTTGGTTTTTAGCTACTACTTGTTTCTTTAGCCTACTGAACATGGTGGCTGAGCCTCACTTGCTATCCTAACAATTTCAGTAACAGGAGCACAGTGGGGCTGTAAAAACCTGTGGCAAGGGGACCTGGCTAACCAGAATGTTAGCCAAACCCAATTTATTTTTCACTTTGTGGTGGAGCTGGGGATTGAGCCCAAAGTCTGATGCACATTAGGCAAGCTATAGGCCTAAAGGGTTTTGAGGCCAAGGCTTCTCTGAAATGAAAGTGTCTATCACACCATTACCAATGCTGACTAGAAAGGGCCTGGGTCCCAGGTCAANTTCCCCAACTACTGGTAACAGGACAGTNCCAGCTGGGTTAACAGTTCTACCGGTGAGATATACCCCTGGAGCCAACTGTCTTGTACAGCAGAGAGTTTCTTGGGTAATAAGTTTGCCAAAGAGCAGCCCATCAGCAGAATAGGTAACAATTCATGACAAAACCTGTCACCTTTCANCTTCCCAGTGAGTTCATCTTCCCTAGCTGATGAGTTTTCCTGGGGACAAGAAACATGACAACTGAGTCCCTTGTTTGAAGTTTATCTTTAGGCAGACACACTTCAGAGAAAGTGCTTCTCTAAGATGGGGGAGAATGAGCAGAGAGACCTTGATCTACATCAGTGGTTCTCAACCTTCTTAACACCCTTTAATACAGTTCTTCACACTGCAGTGACCCCCAACCATACAATTATTTTGTTGCTACTTCAAAACTGTGGTGGTTTGAAAGAAAATGGCCCCTAAAGGGAGTGGCACTATTAGGAGGTGTGACCTTGTTAGAGGAAGTGTGTCACTGTGGGGGGGGGTGGGCTTTAAGGTCTCTTTTGCTCAAGCTTCCCTCAGTGTGACACTCAGTCAACTTCCTGTTGCCTGCAAGATTTAGCACTCTCAGCTCCAGCACCATACTGCCATGCTCCCCTCCATGATCATAATGGACTGAACCTCTGAAACAGTAAGCAAGCCAGCTTCAATAAAATGTTTCCTTTTTAAGAGTTGTTGTGGTCATGGTGTCTCTTCACAGCAATATGAAAACCCTAAGACAATAACTGTAGTTTTGCTACTGCTATGAATCATAATGTAAATATCTATGTTTTCTGATGATCTTAGGTAACCCCTGTGAAAGGGCCATTCAACCCCCAAAGGGGTCACGACCCACATGTTGAGAACCATTGCACTAAAGACTCCAGCATACCATATGCTATCGCTCAGGATACAGTTTTCTGAGCACCAAACAGATTGGTTAACACAGTGGGTAGTTGGACCACAACTGTATTCTTGATTCCTAATCCACATTCCTGTGACTACAGTGGAAACACAGAGTCCAGGAAAACACACTGACCAAATACTGTGGGCCAGCAGCATCTAAAGTCTGTGTAGCATCGTCAGTCAGACTGACTGGGAGAGGAGCAGCATTCCAAGTGCACTTCTATTCTGAAAACATCTAAGGCAAATACGGCTCAAGAATGAAGGACGTGCCCATGATAACACATTATCTTTTCTTTTTTTATATAAGATTTATTTTTATTATTTTTAATTATGTGTATAGGTGTGTGCCCACACATGATACAGGTGCTTCCACAGAGGCTGGAAGTCTTGGATACCCCCTGACCTGGAGTTACGTACGGCCAAGTGAGCTGTAACATGGGTGCTGGGAACTGAACTCAGGTCCTTTGGAAGAACTGAACACTGCACTTACTGCTGAGCCAGCCCTCCAGCCTGCATTATCTCTTCTTGCTCTTTAGCTCAAGGGTAGAAAGGAAGGGCTGGTTATACATAAGGCTTATCATTAAGACATAGCACTCAGGATAAGTAGAGCCAGGCTGCCTGGATGTAAATGCCTATTCCTACTGACCTACTTACCAACTCTGTGGAACATTCTACATCTCTCTAGCCTCATCTCTAAGATATCCACCGTTGGAAGTTCAGGAGGTCAGTAAACATTCATTCTTACCCTTCTGAGTTAGAAGCTAAAAAATAAAAGCAAACAGGCAGAGGCCAGAAACGTAACTCAGCAGTAAAATACTTACCTAGTGAGAGTGAAAGCTAAGTCTCTGTCTTTACTTACCCACACNGCTACTGCCACCAGCAGCAGTGCTAGATAGTTTGGTAGAGATTAAGATGTTATCTTTGGCTGGGTGGTGATGAAGCACACCTTTAATCCCAGCACTCAGGAGGCAGAGGGAGGTGGATCTCTGTGAGTTGCAGGCTAGCCTGGTCTACAGAGCTAGTTCCAGGATAGCCAGGGCTACAAGATGTCATCTTTGGGCCTGGAAAGATGGCTCAGTAGTTAGGAGTGTGTGCTGCTTAGGATCTGAGTTTGATTCCCAATATCCATATCCCAAAGTTCCTAACTGCCTGTAATTCCAGCTCCCGGGGATCTGCCATCTCTGGCCTCCAAGGGCACCTGCACTCACATCACACATATACACATAATTTAAAATAGTTTTAATCTAGGTATTTTTGTGTGTATGGGTGTTTTGCCTAATGTCTTCCCATGCACCAAGTGTGTAGCTAATGCCCACGGAAGGCATCACCTCGATCCCCTGGAACTGGAGTCATGATTCATACACGTGAGCTGTCACGTAGATGCTAGGAGTCAAACAGGGTCCTTTACAAGAACAAATGCTATTAACCTCTGAGACAGCTCTGCAACCTCTAAAACAGTTTTTTTGTTTATTTGTTTGTTTGTTTGTTTTTTAGATTTCACATTTATTGTTGAGATGACTGAAGTGGAAACCCTTTAACCAGTCACTGGCACAGTAAGCGACCACAGGCAGCTACTACCAGTGTCCTTACTCTCTCCTAGGGGTACAATGTCTGACACAGCACTGAGCTTTCTTCCTCCTGCTCCGGGGAAGGATGAGTGACAAGTGAAGGAAACCAAGAGAGCTACGCTCCTCCAGATGCTACCTGTCTGAGGGCACAGGGGGAAACTGCTTGCCCTTCCTGACAGAGAAGATGAAGTGAATTTCTTCAGTCCATCATATGTGGCTGTTACAGAGGATCAAGAAAGACACAGAGGAGTCTGGAATGCAGACTCCAGAAAGACCTCATCCCTACCATCAATCCCGGGCTGGCAAGGCCAGTCAGTTAGGCAAGGCCAGTCAGTCAGGCAAGGCCAGTCAGTCAGTCAGGCAAGGCCAGTCAACTGAGGAAGTTGTGGTTTAGAGGCTGCGGGAAACAATGAAGCAAGGGAGTTGCTTTAATGTGATCTCTCTCTCCTTCTCTCTCTCTTCCTCCCTCCCCCTCTTGTTCTTTACACTCGGAAAAGCACAAAGGGGGATGCTGGACAAATACAAACTGCAAAGAATTCTAATAAGGANAAAAACACCCACAAGTTGTATAGATTCGGTGATGTACTAGCTCAGTAACTCTGAATACAGTTTAGGATTGTGTAACCTCGCCTTGAACTTTGCTCCTCAAGCCTCACAAAAACTGGGATTACAGGTGTGTACCATCACGCTCAGCTGCACTACCTCTGTTGTTGTAGAGTTCAGAAAGGAGGGTGNTATTTTGTGCTTTTAAAGACAGTCTCTGTCCCCACGCCTTACAGCTAAGCAATTACAGAATCATAGGCAGGGAAGTTACTGGAAACCCACAGGAACAGTGTTGGGGGAAGCCCTGCCCAGTTGATGAACAATAGCAATTCCATCGAGTACAACCAAGGAAATAACAGGTTGTGTTGATAACACTGGGCTCTGGGTGCCGTATAACAGCAAAGTCACACTTACCACCTGGTCTGCTGCAGCCAGTCCCAGATAATTGACCGGATGGAGCAAGACTGCAGGTTNTGTGGACACCAGGGGGAAAGCCCAAAGGGAAGAGGAAGCTGCTAGCCTAGGAGCCCAGTGTTTCTCTTCTCCGTACTGAGTCATCTTTGGGTAAGGCACCAGGAGAACACCTGCCGGAGTTTCTGAAACATGGAAAACCCCAGCAGCCTGGACCCCTGACAGATTTTATCTGGGGTAATCCCTCTCACCAACACCCAGCCTCCCTTGCCATTTCTAACTCAAATATGTTTAGATCCTTTTCTTTCTCCTTCTGGGAGGAGGCACACAGATGGTAGAGGCCCACACTTCAGCGTGGCTGAAATAAACCTACAGAGTTGCCATGAAAACTGAGGCTTCAAAAGTTTCCTAATTCCTGGACAGCCAGAACTGTTACACAGAGAAACTCTGTCTCAAACAACAAACAACAACAACAAAAGTTTCCTAATTCAGCAGTAATAGCTAGTTTGTATCCCTCCTGCCCCCATCAAGGACGTTTTCGTTTGTCAAGAATGGAAGCTGAGCCAGGCGTGGTGGTGCATGCCTTTTATCTCAGCACTCAAACCAGCCTGGTCTACATGGCAAGTTCCAGAGCAACCAGAACTGTGTAGACAGACTCTGCCTCAAAAAACCAAAAGAAAAAAATGGAAGCTGGAGGCTCAAAGGCCAGCAGATACTGTTGTAGTCTGACATAAATCATGCTGACTGTNGATACTACATTATTCCCATGATGCACTGGGCAGCTTCCAAGGAATCAAAGTCTTTGGGGGAGAGGGATCAGGGAGTATGCTTGCAAAGCTGAAACTTCAGGGAACTGACTGGAGCACCATCAGGGTGCAACCTGCAGCTCCGAAATCTCAGGCAGGATTGATTACNTCCCCCCATTACATGTATGGATGTACATGTACATGGTTGTTCTTGATAGAGTGAATTTTCTGGTTAATTTTGATATGAATGAGATCCTTACACAATACCTAGTATTTAATGAGTATTTTGTGTTGGTATTATACTGACACAATAGGACTACCGTTTACCACATTGTACCAGTGAAGAGTTATAATACAGAGAAGCTAAGTAATATTCCCATTAGTACTACTTACTATATTCACAATACTTAACTCAGGAAGAAAACTAACACTTTATTTTTCACAATATGTTTTCAGGGATTCAAGAAAACTTATGGTCTGGGAAAAGGTGTTGGAGTCAAGTGAGTGACACTNTTGACTTTACAGATTGAAGCATGAGCCTAATTAGTCTTATCAATAAAAACCAGNACTCAAATATTGAGGTAGTAACCTGAAAGATCAGAGAAGCAGAAGAGCAGCCACCAATGACTTCTTACCTCTCTGGATCCTCAGACTGAAAGGAGCACCGAGATCCTGTCTCCACCTCCTGAATGTGCTGGGATTAAAGGCGAAATCCTCCCAAGTNCTGGGATCAAAGGCATGAGCCACCATACCTGGCTTCTATGATTAACGAGCAGCTAGCTCCACCCTCTGATCTCCAGACAAGCTTTATTTGTCAGAACACAAACAAAATTTCATACATTTCCCCCTTTTAGTCTAAATAAAATATAACTCGAATTTTAAATGGTCTTTTAAATAAAAAAAACTCAGAGCCAGATTCTGGGGTAAATGATGAAAGATTAGAGAGACAAAGCAACAAGCCACTGCCACGTCTTACCTCTAGAACTCCTCAGCTTGAAAAGGCCTCAGTTCCTGTCTCCTCACACCTTATATACCTTTCTCTGCCCAGCCATCACTTCCTTCTTAGTGCTGGGATTCAAGGTGTGTGTGCTTCCCAAGCAAAGGTATGAGATCTCAAGTGCTGGGATTAACTCTTGTGATTCCCAAGTATTGGGATTAAAGGTATATGCCACCTCTGCCTGGCTCTGTTTCTCTCCTAGACTGAGTCAATCTCATGTAGTCCAAGGTGGCTTTGAACTCACAGAGATCCAGACGGATCTCTGCCTCCAAAGTGCTANGATTAAAGGTGTGTGCCACCACTGCCTGGCCTCTATGTTTAATCTAGTAGCTTGTTCTGTTCTCTGATCTTCAGGCAAATTTTATTAGGGTACATAATATATCACCACAGATGGGCATTGAAGAAACTCCACATGGAGTCTGCTTTCTTTATGGCAAAAGCTAGCCATTTGGGCAAAGAAACTGCCCTTGCCTCAGTTGCTGACAGTTACTGTCCAAACTGGACCAGCAGNACGCAAAAGAAAGAAACTGCCAAACTGTCAAGACAAGGTAGGACAGTCCTTCAAAATTCCCTGCTTCTCAAAAGTGCCTGTCAGATATACTAGACTTGTAGGCCAAAGTTGGATGCCCCAATGTTACAGAGGAACTTTGGGTGACAGATGTCTCTGTCATTNGTAACATTTCACCCTCTGGTGTCTTTGATGGAGTTAAAGACTAAATAATTAAACTTATAGTTTTCTTTAGTTANGATAAAAAGTAAATTAGGTATAAAACTTTAGACTCACAAAGATAAGGTAGATAATAGAGTATTTTCTCTAATTTTGCCAAATAAAATTGCACTGGATATTGTAACTGTAATTCTTACTTGAAAACTGTTTTTGTTATATATAGTTTTACTATGTTAAATTTAAAACTTTCTTTTTTAATTAGACAAAAAGGGGGAAATGTTATGGAATAATCTTTTTGAATACTGTTGAAAATGTGTCTTTGCCAAGGCACCTTCTGATTGGTTTAATAAAAAAGCTGACAAAGGGTGGGGAGTGTGTCTAGATGGAAAACTGCCTACAGATTTATTTTAGAGTTATTTTATATATGTATTTGTATGTGAGTATATGGGCACAAGTGTGTGATGGTAAGCATGTCTCTCCAGGCAAAAGCCAGAAGAGGCCTCAGGTCATCTCCTCTACCACTTCTCATCTACTCCTTTAGAGTCTCTACCTGAACCAGTGGCTTCCCTTTTGCCCTTTCTCAGCTGAAGTGGAAACCAGCAAGTCCTCCTGTCTCCCTTGGACCTGAGGGTACAGGTCTGTTTCCATGCCTGGCTTGATGTGTGGCCGTTGCTATCCGAACTCCCAGTCTTTATGAGTACCCAACAAGCACTCTTAATCACCCAGCCATCTCTCGTTTGGTTTTTGAGATAAGGTTTCACTTGGTAGCCCAAGATGGTCTTGAACTATGTACCTCAGGCTTGCCTTCAGCAGAAGACTATCTGCCTACCTCATTCCTGACCGCACTGGGATTACAGGGAACTGACACTATGCCAGCCAATTTATTTAGCTTTTCAATTCTCCGCTGGTAGTCCCATTTACTTTTCCTGATACCATTTTTTTTTTCAGAAAGAAGTAAATAAGGGAAAGACGTAAAGAGAACGAAAAGAAGAGAGGAAAAGAAGAATCATCTGCCTACCAGTATAAAACCAAAAACTTCCATTAACTAGATGGCCAAAGGTACCAGGCCCTCATCAAAGATGGCCACCCAGGCCCCACCTCCCGACGCTTGCCATTAACCAACATGGTGTCCGCGTGTGGCGTCGACTTCCGTCGCCCTCAGCCTACCAACTCACCCTTGGCGACAGGGCGGCGAGCTTCAATGACGGCGGCGGGCTGAGCGCATGCGTGGCGGCTGTGGCTGTGGCGGCGGCGGCGGCGGGGCGCCGGGGCGGCGGGGAGGGACTGCCCGCAGTTGCTAAGCTGCGGCGGCCGTGTCGTGATGGTGTAGCGGGGCCTGCGGACGGGCGAGGCGGCCGGCACGGCCCACGCCTCCCGAGCGGCTCGGTGCGGCGGCGGCACGCTGAGGGGGCGTCGCCGCCGCTGGCCCCCGGCGCCACGGGAGGCCGCGCCCGCCATGGCGGCCCGGGCGGTGCTGGACGAGTTCACGGCGCCCGCCGAGAAGGCGGCGCTGCTGGAGCGGAGCCGCGGCCGCATCGAGGCTCTGTTCGGCGTGGGCCTGGCGGTGCTCGGTGCCCTCGGGGCGGAGGAGCCGCTGCCCGCGCGCATCTGGCTGCAGCTCCGCGGCGCGCAGGAGGCGGTGCACAGCGCCAAGGTGAGTCCGGCCTGGCTGGCCTGGCTCGCGGGGCCGCGGGGCTTAGCGGTTTCATTCCGGGAGCCTCAGTGTCCCCATTTGTAAAGGGCGCTGCGAAAGCGTCTCCCTTACTGGTCCCTCGCGAGGATGGAAGTAGGAGAGGTGCGCAGAACGCAGAGCGGTCAGGCCCGGAGCACGCGCGCTGCGCGGTCGCGCTGTCGGTCCTCCGGTCCCTTGGATGTGCGCAAGGCTCGACGCTCCTGGTTGGTTTTCACCCTCCAGGCCGCCACTGCAGGCTTCCCGAACCCTCTGGAGATCTTAGGCCCTCTTGGAACTCAAGAGGGGAAAGCATAATAAGTAACGACCAGACACTTCAATGGGAGGATGTTTGGTGGCTGCGTTAAAAATAGCATTGTTCCCGTTTTGTTGATGTTCTACGATTTTTTGATGCGTGTGGCACATCTGACATTCTGCCGAGTACCAGAAAAGGAATAACGCAGCCTTTAAAAATCCAGCGAGGACGCTGTGATAGGACTCTTTCCTTCTGTTAAACGAACAGCTGGAGAAACTGAAACTAAGCGGTGACTCACCTTGTGTCTAATCAGTATTTCAGACCTAACCTACTCAACACCGCCATCAGCCCCTCCCCCTCGTCAGAAAACAGTAACAAAATTTGACGGTGAAGCCTCCTATGCCTACAAAATCTCATTGAGCCAGTGAAATAGCCAGGTANTCGACAGTTTGCCTGGAGAAGGGGCATTTTAGTTATGTTTCTATGCAAGAGAGTCCTACAGGACATGCGTGGGAGAAGGGCCAGATGGCCGAAGCTGTATTGTGTAGCATCCATCATAAGTACAGGGGAGGAGTAGGAAGTTGAGGGGTAAGGTGGTGGTGCTTCCTCTCCTGCGGTATTTGGAGGGTCAGATCTGGGAACTTAGGAGAAAGCCCCTCGCTGCTCCTCCCGGTTTGAAGTCACCAGCTTCTCAAAGCCCGGTATTTTGAGCTTTACTTCCTGAACACCTTCAGGTACCCACGTTTCTCCAAAGTTTCCCATCTGTAGGCACCAGAATTCATGGGTAAGGTATTTGTTTCTAGAATCCCGAATGGGTGATGCTTGTGAAACAGCTTAGCTCTGGGGAGACTCTGTTTTAATCCTACATCACAAATTTCACATTACCCTTAGAGTGATTGTAGCTCCTGATGTAGTTAGATTTAATTTAAAAAAAAAAAAAAAGATGTGTGTGTTTAACGTGAGTAATCTGTAAGGCACTTAGTTGTATGATTCTTCACAGTGTGGGTGGAAATCAATTGATGTTGGATCAAGTTGGTTTTCCTGTGCTTAATTCCTTAAATGGGTTATCTGATTCCGAACAAATGGTAACCCCTTCCTTGTTTCCCCCCTTTCTCTTCAGCACCCACTCTTTTACTATTCAGGCCTAAAAACACACCTGAGGCCCGTCAGTTCTAAACGTTCCACCATGCACCATTCCTCTTCTTCCTGTCCTTGGCTTCGGTTAGGACTTTTGTCCCCGGTGGTGTCCCTTCTGGCTTCATCGCTCTTATTGCATTGTTCCCTGCCTCCTGGTTCACTTTATATTAGACTGTTGTCCTCCTTCGAAAGCCCTCCTTGCATGCTGGAACCTGGTAGGGCTTCCTGTCAGTCTGAACTGACACTGTAGGACAAGCTTGCTGTGGTGACTGACTGGTCTTGCATTAGTAGTGCTTCTAGCCTTGCCTCCAAGCACTGAGATTACAGGCGTGTGCCACCACAGGGTACTTACTAATCCTGCGCCATCTTGTTTTCTACTGTATGTGGTAGCAGCTCTCTCTTAGACTTCCACAGCAGGCTAGTGTCTTCTGTTCTTGCTGTGTTGGACTGATCCTGTTTCTGCTCTTTCTGAGGACACTCCAGAAGTAGAAGGTGCTTCCTCTCTACCTTGCCTATCCTGCCAAACCTTCCAACCCCAGTTTTCTAGTGTGTCTGCTAGTGCCACACAGTTTAGCACAGCCAGTGGGAAAGGTGTGGCATATGATATTTTGGTAATTAATGGTAATGTCACCTGCCCTGTTATCTTTTCAACATGTATTACTCATAATGTAACCTTCCCATTTACAAGAAATCCTTTTCCTCTCCCTTAAGATTGATGGTAAGAGTTGACGGCCACACTCAAGGGCAGTTTGTTTTACTTTTTTAACTTTTTGAGGGAAAAGGAAACCTTTAACTTGGTATAAGGAGAAATGGCATTGAGAGGGAAACACAAAGAAATGTTCAGCCAGGTGGCTGTGGTGAAACATACTGTAGTCCCAGAACTCTGGAGGCTGAGGCGTGAGGGTGGTGGTTTGAGGCCAGCCTGAGCTATACAGAGAAAGCCAGTCTCACAAACAAAAGTTTTTATTTTTAGTAGTGCTGGGGATCAAACCCAGGGCCTTGTATGCCCTAGCTAAGCACTCTTCATCGAGCTATGCCCCCAGCCCAAGAAGAGTTCTAAACAGCTCCTCTTACCTCTCATAAAATAAGGGGTCAAGGGGTACAGCTCAGTGGTAGAATGCTTTGTAGCTTCAGTCCCTAGTGCCACAAAAGAAAATGGGAGTCGGGGGAGGCCACCTGCTCTGGCTCTCAAGATTGGGTTTTCTGTTACAACTGTGAGAATGGACTGAATTAGTTAGGCCTCCAGTGGTCAGAGAGAGGCAAGTGGGGGCTACTGTTGGGAGAGTGATAATGCCCGTGGAGGCTCCAGAAAGGCATGGACTGCCCAGTTCTGTGTGTTGGGGGAGGCAGCACTTTAGGTGACTTTGAAAAGCTAGGAGGATTACCACGTACTTCGTTGTTGACAAAGATGTGGAAGCCAGAAAACAACATATGAGGTGGAATGTCATGACAGAGCATGTCAAGGTCTTTGTGAGATATGATGGCTGGGAGACATGATTGCTCAGCTCAAGACCTTGGATATTCAGGAGGGAGTCAGTGAGAGTTTTGGCAGGGAACGTGTTTGCCTGAAATTCCTGGATGGATAATTTGAAGGCAAGAGGAGAGCCAGTAGTGAAAGGAATACTGTTTTAAGGTTGAGCTGGACTTGGGTGGGGTGCCAAGGGTCTTGGGACCTGAGTGGAAGTAGGTATTTAAGGTAGTTTAAACCCTGGTAGCTGGAAGGAGTGTTTCATATTCTTTGACCTGTTGGTGATGAGGCTGCCGGGTAGTCAATTTTTAAAATTTTTATTTACTTATTTTTAAGGGTAAAGCCTTGCTTTATAGCTCTGGCTGGCTTCCAACTGGAGAGCCTCCTGCCTCTGCTCCTCAGTGCTGGGAGTATGGGCATGTACTACAGCTAGCCAGGGCTTAGCAATGGGGAAAAGATCACCAGTGAGGGGGTGAACGTGTGTTGTCCCTTACCCTCAAGGATCCTGTAGTCTAGTGGGAGAGGAACATGGACAAAGGACAACGTGATTCACGCAGCAGTTGTCATGTGTTCAAAGTGTTGCTTAATGAGAAGGAGGAACGGCTTCTCTGATCAGTGAGGCTCCAGAGGGTGAAGGACGGGAATCTGAAAGGTGCAGTTTTACTCAGTTCCTCGGGTAGAGAGAGCATGGAGGGAATTTTCAAAGGTAGAAAGGGTGTCTGGGGCCTGCTGAAGGAGGGTGGGTGTAGGAAGTCTTGAATGTCAATGATGTAGCTACGGAATGCCACAGCATTTATACCTCGACTTGATGCTCCGTTGCTGGTTTGTGAGGATACAAGTACAGATATTGTGAGTGATGTCCAGCAACTTCCATACTAATTTGGCATTACTCTGGGGATGTAAGAGGTAAGGTGTGTCCTGCCTAGGTTTGTGTCAACTTGACACAAGCTACAGTCATCTGAGAGGAGGGAACCTCAATTGAGAAAATGCCTCCATAAGATCAGGTTGTAGGCAAGCTTGTAGAGCATTTTCTTAATTAGTTATTGATGGGGAGGGCACAGCCCATTGAGGGTGGGATCATCCCTAGGCTGGTAGTCCTGGGTTCTATAAGAAAGCAGGCTGAGCAAGCCAGGGAAAGCAAGCTAGGAAGTAGCTCCCCTCATGGTCTCTACCTCAGCTCCTGCCTCCAGATTCCCATCTGGTTTGAGTTCCTGTCTTGGCTTCCCCCAGTAGACTGTGATTCGACATATGTAAGCCAAATAAGCCCTTTTCTCCCCATGTTGCTTTTGGTTGTGGTGTTTCATCACAGCAATATTAACCCTAACTAAGATAGTATGAGAAGAAAGAAAACCTGGAGAGAACTTACTCATTGGGTGGGGTACATTAATTCCATGTACAAGTATCAACAAAAGTTTTGTGTTAATATATTTTTTTCTCTTTTGGTCTTAAGAAGGTTATGTAGCTCAAAATAGCTTGGAGCCCTCAGTTTTCCTGCCTCAGCCTCTCACATGCTGGGATTAACAGGCCACATCTGGCCACACTGATAAACTTTGTAAGGTCGGCCACAGAAAACACAGCTGTCAAAGAAAACAAGATCACTTACTCTAAGCCTAATATGAATGACTATAGCCTAGGAGCACACACTCTGGTTGCCCTGAATATCATGTCTTTTTTGTTGTTGCTGTTTGTTTTTCGAGACAGGGATTCTCTCTGTAGTCCTGGCCATCCTGGACCAGGCTGGCCTTGAACTCGGTGATTCGCCTGCCTCTGCCTCTCAAGTGCTGGGATTAAAGGGGTGCGCCACCACCAGGCTGAATAACATGTCTTAACAAGGAAATAGTTACATAAACTTTCAATGTCAGAACAAAAGACAGGCATAGATCATCTGGGTCTGGTAGCACACACCCAAAATCCCAGCACTCTGAGGCAGAGCCAAGGAGGATCACCACAAATTCATAACCAGCCTGGGCTGCATCGCAAGTTCTAACCCAGCCAGAGCTATCTGGCCACTGTCTCAAAAAAAAGTAAAGAGTCAAGGAAGTTTGCAGATACGATGCTAGGAACTTGAGGTGGCTAACTACAGCAGGTGGGGGAATCTGTAGGTCTCAGATGTTGTTTGATAGTTGACTTAGCTTTTGGGTTGATGGAAGATAGTGTCCTGCTAAGTTAATACATTCTAAAAGCTTTACCTGTAGTTAAAAAGGATGTTCTATCAGCTACAGGTGGACAGTGAATGGCCACTGTAGGGTCTAAAGATAGCCCAAGATAATTTGCCTGGATCTACAGTGTCAGCTCTCTAAAATCAAGCTTGAATCAACCAGCCTTTTTGAATCTTCAGCATAGCCACCCCCAGGAGGGACGGCAATTTCAGTTTACAAGATATGTATTGTAATAAAGTCCAACCACACGTACTGAAGAAAACATGTCAGTGATCCAGATGGAGCTTTTGAACTGCCCTTCTAACCTCCACTTTAGAAAGTATTAGTAATTACTACAGGATTAATAAATTAACACACTCCCTTCTCTTGGAG
>LZPO01066271.1:119302-131729 GCA_001675575.1 Neotoma lepida
TTTGATTTGGTATTTTAAGACCAAGTCTCACTCTAGCTCAGGCTGCATTAAACCTAGGGCAGTCCTCCTGCCCCATTCTCCTTAGTGGTGAGATTATAGCCATAGGCACTATGCTTGACTTCATTATTAACTTGCCAGCACTCTTAACTCTAATTTCTTTCCTTTTCCTCCTTTTGACATCCTGATTCCCATTTCATGAATTCAGTATCATTTTTTATTTATTAGAAAGTGTCAATAATTTTTTTTTTCTGTCCTGAGNATCAGTGATGGTTCGTTTTAATTGTCAGCTCGCCCCAGTCTAGAACCACTTGGGAAGAGAGTCTCAGAGAGGGATTGTGTGTATCAAGGTTGGCCTGCAGGGGATTGTCTTGATTTCTTTTTTGATGTGAGAAAATCCAGCCTAAAAGTATGTGGTACCATTTCCTGGGTTTGGGTCCCAGACGATAAAAAGAAAGAGCGTAAGCTCAGTAAGTGCGCATAGCTGTGATGTGACCAGCTGACAAAGGCCCTTTCTGCATGATAGGCTATCACCTATAATTGTGAGCTAACATAAGCCCTTTCTCCCAAGAGTTGCTTTTTGTAAGGGTATTTTATCATAGCCGCAGAAATGAAACTACAACAGGATTGAAACTAGGGCCTCATGCTGCTGAGTGCTCTACCCCAGAACACTGTTTGCAGCCCTGACATTGTCTTAAGAATTCTGCTTTATTATCTTGGTTTCATAGCCAAGCCTTTGATCATGCACAGGTATCTTTATGTGTTTGATGAAAAATCTTTTTTAAAAAAGCCAGTTTCGAGTTCTGGGTCTGGGTAGAATCTGTTCATAGGTAGGCTTTATTGTGGATCAGTTAGAAAAATAGCCCTTTAAAGAGAGTATTTTATAAGTCTTTTATCTAGAAAAGACATCTCTCCCCTTCAGCTTGACTAATTGCTGCTGGCAGCCTGCTGAAGAGATCTGATCAACTTTTCCTTATTCAAGTGGCTACTTGAATTCCTCTACGTACTAGCTCTGGTCCAGGTGAACTCAGCCACACACCTCCTTACCTGAACTGGCNGCTTCCCTTACACTAACAGGTGTAAGGCCATTCCCAGTCCTAGGACTGCATGGTAAGCACTCCGATAGTACTGTAATACAGCTGTCAAACCCCGTCTGCGTGTCTGGGGTAGCTACTTGGAAAAGACTTGGTAGACTTGGAAAAGCAAATAGGAACAGATGAATTGGAAGAGACCTAAATTTAAAAGATTAGCAAGCCATTGGTAGTGAGTTTATTCCGCCCCCCCCCAGTTTGGTTTGACTTGTTATTGTTATATTTATTGGTTTATTTATTCCTTTATTTACTGGGATGTGGGCATGTGCACCCAGGTAGCTGTAGAGGTCAGAAGACAATTCGTAGGAGTCCAATCTCTTGTTCCACCACATGGGTCCTAGAAATTGAACTTAGATCATCAGTTTGGGNAGGAGGAACTTTTATCCACTGAGCCATCTTGCTGCCTCCCCCTCTTCCTGTTTGTTGTGTTTGTTGGTTGGAGACAGAGTCTCACTCTTTAGCCCAGATTGATCTTGAACTCAAGACAGTTCTGTTTCAGCCTTCCAAATGCTGGGTTTACAGGTAAGTTGCCACCTATCTCTACTGTCTTTAATTTTCCATTCTCATCTAGTCCATGTACAACAGAGCTTGGCCTGCAAGTGGGACTGTAGGACACACAGAGACCACCAAGAGGAGCCTATGCTTCTGACTGGAGAGACAGGAAGGGGGCACCCAATACTTGACATCTGCCAAATACCTGTCCTTTTTTCTCTATGCTCAGGCAGCATCAGTCCTGTGGTGGTGACAGCAGTTGGTAGACTTCGTAGACTCAGCCCCAATCTGTCATGTCACACCTGCTCCCAAACACCCTAAGAAATGCTTTCAAAGGAGGCTGGATTTGGTGGCACACGCCTTTAATCCCAGCACTGGGGAACAGAGGCTGGCAGATGGATCTCTGAGTTCAAGGCCAGCTTGGTCTACAAAGCAAGTTCCAGGACAGCCCGGACTACGTAATAGAGAGACCCTGTCTCAAACAAACAAACAAACAAATAAAAAACAAAAATAAGAGGTTTTTTTTTAACAACCTTCCTGTTGCACAGACATTCCAAAACCGTAGGGCATTGGAATCACAACTCATGACAGATCTGTTACCTGTTAAACATGCCAACATTCTTAGAACTTAAGGCTCAGCATCATGCACTACTTTGGAACCAAGACCTCTAGCCCATTGGCCTAGGCTGACTGGACTCAATATCTAGCCCTGGCACTAGCTATCCTCCTGCCTCAGCCTCACATCTTGCAGGAGTTTGTGCTCTTTCCATCATGTAAGTCCCAGGGACCAAATTTAGGTCATCGGGCTTTGGAAACAAGCATGTTTACCTGCTGAGACATCTTGCCAGGAACTAAAATCTGCATTTTATAAAATGAANAAATGGGGCTGGGAAGTAGCACAGTGATAGAATACTAGCCTGGGATGTACAAGGCCCTAGGTTCAATTCCCAGAACCAGAAGAAAAAATGAAACACACACACAATAAATAAATAACTGGTGTGGCCATAGGCAGGGGCACTCGTGCTGAATCTTAATCTTCACTAAGTCACAAAGTATTCAGTTCTCTGTAAGGATGAGAACTTGTACCATCCAAACATTTATAAAAGCAATATATGAAACTAGCCATGGGGGCACAAACTTTAATAACGTCATTTAGAACGTGGATGCTGAAGGATCAGGAATTAGTTCAAGGCCAGCCTGTACCACGTGGGCCCTGTCTCACAAAGCAAATATGCAGCTTTAGTCCCTTTGCAAGCATGGACTGTGGGTCTTGGTCACAAAGAATATAAAATAGTATGTCCTCCTCAGCTAATTTCTGAATGAGAAATGAATGTTTTATGAGTTTGTTGCTGAAATCAACAGTTGTGCACCAGCAACTCCAGCTTGCTGTTTTTCAAGGCTGTGTCTCACTGTGTAACCCTGGCTGGCCTGGAGCTCACAGAGCACTCCTGCCTCAGTCCCCTGGGAGTTAGGATTAAAGGTTGGTGCCATCATGTGCAGCAAGAACCTTCATGGAGAATTTCCTATCAAAGGAAATTGTCATTTAAGAGCCAAATAGAACATTCTCAGTTAAAGAGTAAAGGGAAACCATTGCTAACAGTCACCTGCATAAGAATTGCTCAAGTTGAGGGCTGGAGAGATGGGCCGACAGTTAAGAGCATGTATGGACCCAAGACCCAAGTCCAGTGCCAGCACCTATATCAGGTGGCTCATAACCACCTGTAACTCCAGCTCCNGGGGCTCAGATACCTCTGACCTCTGGACACGTACACTCAGTTGCACATCCTCCCCACCCCAATATTTAAAGTGACAAAAATAAATATTTCTTTAAAGTTGCTGAAGTTGTAAGTTGCTCAAGTTTACATGGAAATAGTAAATGCCTGGATAAATGCAATTGGTTACTTTCTCCTTTTATGATGTTTTGTTTATTTTTTTATGTAAAGTGTCATTGTATAGCCTAGTAGGGTGGCCTTAAACTCAAAATTCTCCTGTTTCAGCCTCTTTAGTGCTGGGATTATAGACTAGGATTATACGACCACTCCTGTTCTTCCTGAGTTCTTCACTTGAGTTTAATTGCTAGAAACAAGAAGTATGCACCATATTCTGGGCTTTTAATGATGTACATGGAATATGAGGCAGCTGTTATAAAAAGNGTGAGAAGAAAGGATCCAAGAATAAATGAACTGAAGTCTGGGAATGTAGCTCAGTGGTAGAGCACTTGTCTAATGCATACAAGTCTCACACTTTGGTTCCCAGCACAGGTAGAAAACCAAACAAGAGCCTTTATCCAGGCATATTAAAATTATACATGTTGGGGATGGGAAGATGGCTCAGTGGACAGAGCTTTAGTTACGTAAGTTTGGGAACCAACTTGGTGGGCAGGCATGGAGACTACCTGCAATCTTAGCACTCAGGAGGCAGAGACAGGGTTTCATGCTATACCCCAGCTGTCCTTGAACTTATGCTTTCTGTTCTATGTATAGTATGTGTAAATTAGGCAGCCCACTCTTAAAATAACTGCTCATGGAGGAGAGGACACTTAGAATTTCACATTAGTTACTACAATAAGCAGTAGTTAATGTCCTAGAAGTCAAGATTTTTTTCCTTATCCTCAACATAAAAGTTGCTTTTCTTTGTCAAAGTATTATACAATTACTTATCAATTTGAAGAAAGTTGAATAATTCTTGAATGTATAAATAATATGTACTGGTGATATGTCAATAGAAATAGACCTGTTAAAATGATTTTTTGTGTACAATTTGACAAAATGATATTTCCCATTTTATTTTATTTATTTGAGATTTATTTCCTTTTTAACTTATATTAGTATTTTGCCTGCATGTATATCGGGTTAGCACATGCATGCACTGCCCTTGAAGGCCAGAAGAGCATATCAGATCCTCTGGAACTAGAGTTGAAGAGAGTTGTGAGCCACCATGTGGATGCTAGGAATTGACCTGGGTCATCTGGAAAAGCCAATAAAAATATAAATAAACATCCTTTTCAGAGCTGTTTCAGTTGTGCCTTGATATTTCATATTATTTTTATTTAATTCAGTGTATTCCCAAGAAACTTCCCAGAGGCGCTGTGGTGCAGCTCAGCAGCACTTACCCGGCATGAGTAAGGCCCTGGCTTCATCCCAGCACTGTAAAAAAGAACTCATGTCTGGAAGATGCGTACCCTTCCAAAGAAAGGGACAGAAAAAGGAAATCCCCCTGACCTGTGAGTTACTTAGAAGGTGCTGTTTAGTTTCTAATTCCCAATCATTTGGGAATTTTTCTTATCTGTAACTGATTTGTTTGATTATTGTGTGGTCAGATCATTCTGCATAATTTCAGTTCTTTTAAATTTGAGATTTGTTTCATGGTCAGCATAAGGTTTATCTTGATAGTTCTGTGGGTTCTTGAAAAGAACTCTCTGGACTGTTGGGTAGGGTGCTCTGTAAAGACCTTCCAGTTACATGCCTGTTTGGTGGGGGCTGTGAGCCACTGGGAACTGAATCTGGGCCCCTGGAAGAACAGCTAGTGCTCCTAAACTTCTGAGCCAGCTCTCCACCACCACCACCACCAACACCCTTTTTTTTGGAGGGGGGTCTTTATTTAAAAAAAAAAATCCCTTCCCCCTTCATCCACTGTTGAGAACCAAAGTCAGGGCCTTGTGCTTGCCTCAGCGGGCATGCTGTTGCTGAGCTAAAGCCTCGGCTCTTAGAAGATGACGTAGGGGAGATGGAACTAGCTGGAGCTCAGTGAAGGAAGAAAGGAACAGCGCTTTCTTCAAATTTAAGTTGTTTTTTTTCCACCACAAAGCACCCTATTAATTCATAGATAATGGAAAGAAGGGTCTGTGGATGTAGCTCAGTTAGTAGAGTTTCTGCCCAGCATGCCTGAAACCATAGGTTCCATTTCCAGCACCGTATAGGCCAGGTGTGCTGGAGACCAGCTTAGGCTACATGAGATCCTGCCTCAAAGTAGGGAAAATATGGGAAGACGACTACTGATGTATATAAAACAGATGGAAGCCACATTCCTTACAGAAGACTAGAATATTTAAAGAAGTCTCAAAACTCAATGATAAAAACCAGTCCAATTAGACAGACAAAAGAATAAGACCTTTCACTGGAGCTAGCATGAGGCAAGATGATCAGGGTCACTAGCCAGGAGGAAAATGGGACCTGAGATAAGGTATACCATACTCCTACTGAGATGACAAAAATAGAAACTAGTGCTATTAAAAATTGGCAGAGTTTTGGGGAAACTGGATTTCATACATTTGGGGGATATTGTAAAATGTGTAGCAAACTGAAAAATAGTTGGGTAGCTTCTTGGAAAACTAAATATGTGTTTACCATGTGAACCAGCAGTTGTGCCCCTCAGCATTGATCCTAGAGATCTGAAAACTCACATGAAAACCTGAACATGACTCTTCTTAGCAGTTTTATTTTTCTCTGTGCTGTTTTGTTTTGTTTGTTTGAGACAGGTCTCACTCTATAGCCAAGGCTGGCCTCAAACTCACNACAGTCTTGCTTTGATCTCCCTTCTTTGCAGTCTCTAGTATGAGCCACCACTTCCAGCTGCAGCATCTTAAGTTTTAAGAGCGTCATGCTGAGTGAAAAGAAGTCACCATCACTCCACTCACATCCATGCTTATTGCAGCACCATTGACAATAACTCAGTTATGGAAGCAGCCTGGATGCCCATCAACAGATGAGTGGGCAGAGGAAATTTGCCAATGGAGTCTTAGTCAACCTTAAGACAGGAAAGTAGAAAGGACCTAGGGCTACGGGGTAAGAGGAGAGTAAGGGACCTAAGGGAGCTGGGTAGGAGAGGAGGATGGAAGGTGAATGGGTAAAAAGACAAATATCAGTAAAAAGACAAATATCACATATTCTCATGTAGACCCTGGATTTAAACGTGTGTGTGTGTGTGTGTGTGTGTGTGTGTGTGTGTGAGAGAGAGAGAGAGAGAGAGAGAGAGAGAGAAGGGGGCCAGTAGGAGGTAGAGGACTACAGTAAGAAAGGTGTTGGGTGCAGTGAGGCCTGTGAACTGAAAGTCATGGGCCAGCACTTTATATGTGCTAAAATGTTTAAAGTCAAATATTGTATAATTCCATTTTCATAGCATTAATAATGTCACAAAACTATGAATTTGAAAAGAGTCACAAATGAGTGACTATCAGGAGATTGAAGGTAGAAGTGGTAAATGTGACCATAAAAAGATAAAGGCAATCTCTGTGGTAATGGAATAATTCTAAACATTGACACAAGGTAATGGTTTTAGAAAACCATGTGATGAACTAGTCTAGATCTGTGGGCTCATGTGCAATGCAGATGTTCTGATTCTTATGGTATCATCATACAGATGTGGTGGTTAGGTTAGATGGAGTGCAGTCTGTATATTACCTTAAAAAATTAGTTCTTGTGAAACTATTAGCTCAAGATAAA
The DNA here is from genome assembly GCA_001675575.1 of Neotoma lepida. Lineage (NCBI taxonomy): Eukaryota > Metazoa > Chordata > Mammalia > Rodentia > Cricetidae > Neotoma > Neotoma lepida. The sequence continues at coordinate 126,324 of LZPO01066271.1, forward strand.
ATGCCTTATAAAAATATTTTCTCCTTTTAAAGAACTTACTTTTTAATCTCTGTATATGAGGTAGGAGGTGGGTGTATGCAAGTGTATGTGCAGGTGTCCACAGAGGCCAGAAGAAGGTGTCCCATCCTCTGGAATCAGAGTTACAGGCTGTTTTGAGCTGCCTGACATGAGTGCTGTGAGCCAAACTTGGGTCTTTTAGAAGGGCAAGAAGTGCTCTTAACTGCAGAGCCATCTCTCCAGCCCCTCTAAAAATGTTTTTAAAGACATATGTAAATATAGAATAAGTTCAAACAAGTTGTAGTAATTGGAGAGAGAACTGTTTGTGTTAGGGTCTCATATAGCTGAGGCTGCCCTTGACCCTGTACAGCTGAGGATGATTTTGAATTTCTGGTCCTCTTGCCCCAGCCTCCTAAGTACTGGAATTATTATAGACATGCACCACCATGCCTGATTGCTGTGGTAACAAGTTTGAACTCAGTCCCTATTCATGCTGAGCAAGCATTCTACTAGCTAAGCCACATCCCCAGATCCTACTTGGAGCTCTAAGGCTGCTGGCATCAGTATTTAACACTGCTTGGATAGTCAGGAAGATAAGACTAGGGAGAGAGGCTTGGGGAAATGCGTCACCCTTATTGAATAGACAAAATCAATGCACAGTGACTACAGGTCAGAAAGGAGAGTCCGGGACGAGTAACAGCTGTCCCACTGTTCCCACTGGGGGCACAACTATCACCTACTCTTGCTTGCTGCTTGCTCCCAATGGGCAATGGAGAAAGTCACCAAGCCGCACTTCCTCCATGGCTTCAGCAAGTCCCTCTACAGTCCAAGAGAGAGAGCGACCCCCCTCCTTGGGTTCCTAAAGGGTCCGTATCTTCAGAGAAGACCACGCCCATTGGGCTGAACAGCGCCATTCAATTGGTCATTGGACCAAATGGCAGAATTCCCACAACATAAGACAATCGGTTATTTGGTTTAACTAAATTGTCCTGTTAACAAAAGTAGAAAATCATACTTATTAAAAAGACAAGACTCCTGCGCTTCATCCTCAAGACTGCAAACCCCAGTACAGTCAAGACTCATAGGAGCAGTGAAAGCCTGGATACATATACTATTTGGATGGGAATTTCGTCGTTTCTACTGTTTCATCAATTCAGAGATTTTGTGATTCTAAATTATAAATGCACAAAGGTTAGGTATATATATTTGAATGTGGATTCTCACTGAAGGGATATGGTCATCAACAGCAAGTGTATATTAAGTTCAAGCTGGAAAAGCTCCTGACTGGTGCTTCACAGGCAGAGCTTTTAAATANTGCTGCTTTTGGCGAAGCTTTTCTAATCTCAGTTGAAAGTATAGGTCAAATCTCACGTCACCAGTGTCTGTGCAGACGTTCACTCATCATTGAGTAACAGTCTCACCATGTGCCAAGGTGCCTTGTAAGGACTTTAACTCCCCTAACCCTCTATGACTGCACTATTCTTACCTCTGCTGTTGAAGAAACTGGGCTTCGTTCGGTTGGGTAACTTGAGCAAGTCTGCACCAGTAGTATTTTTGGAATTTGAGACCAACACATTCCAGAGCTAAAGTTGGTGGGTATATTAACAAATGTGTTTCACTGGGGTGTGTGTGTGTGTGTGTGTGTGTGTGTGTGTGTGTGTGTGTGTGGCATACATTTAATTGCTTGACTCATTTTTTTGTTTCTAGTAGCAGCCCACTTGCTAAAGAAACTAATTCCCTTTTAAAAAAATTTTTAATACGTTTATTTATTGGGTGAGTGGGTGGGTAGGGATATGGGGCAGTGTATGTTGCCACATGTGTGTAGAGATCACAAAATTGATTCTCTCCTTCAACCATGTGGATCCCTCAGGTCACCATTGGGCTTGGCAGCAAGTTCTTTCACTGCTGATCCATCTCACTAGTTCCCTTTCTTAACCTTGTTAAAGCCTTCTCCAGTAGCAGTCCATGGAAGTCCTATTAGTATTCTCTGGTTATACTTGAATCTTATTGTTTCTAAATGTCTTCAAGGAGCCTGGAAGCAGGGTGATCATTTTTGTTGAATCCACAAAGCAGTGGTGCTGAAGCCTTTCTTCTCTTGTAACTCTCTGATCTGATTATCTCATCTTGGGGATATGTCCCCATTGTGATAAACGACTAGGGAGCAGGAGATGTTCTTTAGNTGTAAATGAAGCCAGCCTTGGGATTATCTACTGTGTAGCTAGGCAAGCCCCTAAGATCACAGTGAAAGACACAGTGAAAAGGTTATACAAAGTTTCAATTCCTCCAAAGGTGATTAAATAGTTTAGAGTGAAACAGACTAACAGTCCCCCACCACACACACACAAGTTCAGAGCTGTAATTTTTTTTATTGAAGTCAAGGAATTTTACTCCAAATTATAAATATGCTTAATGATTTAAAAAAAAAAAAAGAGTCAGCCTGGCTATTGTAGGTCTTTGTATTAAAGAATCTGGTAAATCTGTCTAATTTTGTCCTCTCTTTACAGGAGTATATCAAAGGGCTCTGTGAGCCTGAACTGGAAGAAAGAGAATGCTACCCCAAAGCCATGCACTGCATTTTTGTTGGGGCACAGAGCCTGTTTCTGAAGAGCCTAATTCAGGATACCTGTGCTGACCTCTGCATTTTAGACACGGGCCTTCTCAGCATTAGAGGAAGTGCTGAGGCCGTGGTCATGGCCAGGAGTCATATTCAGCAGTTTGTGAAGCTCTTTGAGAATAATGAGAACCTGCCCAGTAGTCAGAAAGAGTCGGAAATCAAACGGGAATTCAGACAGTTTGTTGAAGCCCATGCAGACAATTATACAATGGATTTGTTGATTCTGCCTACTTCCTTGAAGAAAGAACTACTGAGTCTCACACAAGGTGAAGAGAATCTGTTTGAAACATTAGATGATGAGGTCATTAAAATTGGAGAGGTGCGGCCACCAGAGTTGACGCAGAATGCTGCCACAGGACCGAGTATTGCTAGAGATGAAGTTGTTTTACAGGAAGATCCCAGGAGTGAAGCTAGGACCCCTGTTTCTGAGCTTACAAAACAAATGGACACAGTCTTTTCTAGCTCTCCAGATGTGCTCTTTGTTCCAGTAAATGGTCTAAGTCCAGATGAAAATGCACTTTCCGAAGACAGGGTTTGTCATAAAAGGAGGTCTTCTGATACGGAAGAAAGGCATACCAAGAAGCAGTTTTCCTTAGAGAATGTTCTAGAAGGGGAGCTTTTGCATGATGGTAAGGCATCAACGGGAAATGAAGTCATTGACCTGTGTGATGCTTCTTCTAACTCTACAAATCTAAGCCCTGATGGAAAAGACACTACAGAAGAAATGGAATACAACATCCTTGTAAACTTCTTTAAAACCATGGGCTATTCCCAAGAGATTGTTGAAAAGGTCATTAGGGAGTATGGGCCTTCTACAGAACCATTATTGCTCTTAGAGGAAATTGAAAAAGAAAACAAAAGGCTCCAAGAAGACAGAGCATTTCCACCTTGCACTGTGTATCCAGATGCCAGGCAGAGCAGAAGTGCAGGTGTTGGGAGCAGCACACATGAGCTCACAACAGATTCTACTCCAAAGAAAACACAGAGTCACACAGAGCAAGATATCGTGGAAAGATTTTCCCAGTTACCGTTCAAAGACCCTAAACCATGTACCTCAAATTGCAGAATTAATTCTTTCAGAACAGTGCCAGTAGGACAGAAACATGAAATGTGGGGTTCAAACCAGAACTACAGTTGTAATGTAGACCTTGAGACTGACGGCCTCTCTCCCTCTGTTGCCTCTTCCAGTCCTAAAGAAGTCAGCTTTATTTCTAGGGGAGCCGCAGGTCACCAACAGAGAAGCCCAGCTTTTCCTGAAAATGGTTTTCAGCAGCAAGCAGAACCCTTGCTTCCAAATAATATGAAGCCTGCCTGTGAAAAACGTTCTGGCTGTTGTAGCTCTCCTCAACCTAAGCCAAATTATCCCCCACTTTCTCCACCGATGCCGCCGCCCCAGCTGTTACCTTCAGTTACTGATACACGATTGGCGGGATCCTCTGATCATATTGATTCCTCAGTTACGGGGGTTCAAAGATTTCGAGATACCCTGAAAATACCATACAAGCTGGAATTAAAAAATGAACCAGGGAGAGCAGATTTGAAGCATATTGTTATAGATGGGAGTAATGTTGCAATTACGTAAGTCCACTCTGTAAATAATTCTTCCCTGTTCTCTAAGAATTGTGTGTGAGTGAGTGTATGTGCATGCATACATGTGTGTAGACTGCTCTGTGTGTTCTAGTGGATCTGTATCCTTCCTCGGGGAGAACCAGCTGCTTGGAAAGGTTTACATTTGGTCTTCTGGAGTTCTAAGCTTTTGCTTTACCCTGTTCCTGTGGGTAGGAGATGGTAGAGACTGTATTTTCACATTACACCTTGCTCTGACACATAGGGTACAGCTGTAAATGAATTAGACTTTGAAATCTGTGTCACCGTTAGATTCCCAGTACAAGAGTAGAGCTGCTACTTGCTGCTGCCTTTTGTTTGTGAGACAGTCTCTTGTAGCCCAGGCTAGCTACTAATTTGTAGTACTTCTTGCCTCAGCTTTCCTAAGAAAATCTTAAAATACACACACACACACACACACACACACACACACACACACACACACAGGGTTTTTATTTTTAATTAAATGTATAAGTCTGAAAGTCAATTTGTAAATGTGAATGCAGTACCCACAGGGGCCAGAAAAGCATGTCAGATCCCCTGGAGCTGAACTTCTAGGTAGATTTGAGCCATCTGATGCGGGTGCTGGAAACTGAATTCAAGCCTTTCTTAACTACTAAGCCATCACTCCCAGCTCCTACAGATAGACGCTAACTCCTAAGAATAATATTCTCTGTTGTTGAGTGTCTGTATGACCACTTTCTAGGCATTGTTAAAGGTCAACTGGTGTCCTGAAGTTTTAAGAATGCCTGTGGCTTTTCTTTCTGGTTCTAATGTTTGGACAAGGGCCTTGCATGAGTGAGGCGAGTGCTCCACCACTGTACTGTCTCCCCAGGACTCTCTTTTTTCATTTTGAGATAGTCTTCCTAAGTCACCCAGGCTCGCTGGTCAGGCTATATTCAGACTCACAATCCTCCTACTACCACCCCCCAACACACCCAGTGCTTATATTAGAGTCATGGAAATCAATTATTGGCACATATGTTTATTTTATTTTATGTGTATTTGAGTTTTGCCTGCATGTTTATATGCCCACCACATGCATGCCTGGTATCCAAGGAGGCCAGAAGAGGATATTGGATCCCCTGGGACTAGAGTTACAGTTGTGAGCCATTGTGTGGGTGCTGGGAGCTGAACCCAAGAGTAGCAAGTTCTCTTAACTGCCAAGCCATCTTTCCAGCCACCTCTAT
>LZPO01066271.1:131774-155506 GCA_001675575.1 Neotoma lepida
CATGTGCATTTGTGTGAATGCATTCCACATGTTTGTGGATGCCCGAAGAGGCCAGACAAATGCATTGGATCCTCTGGAGCCAGAGTTATAGGCAATTGTGAGCCTCCCTCTGATGATGTGGGAACTGAACTCGGCTTTACTTATTTTGCTATTTTTTTCATTAAAATTTACAAAGATAACAAGAATGTATGGTGACTCTCCATGGGTTTACTCATTCAGCCTCAACAATTGCTCATTCATGACCAATCTTGTTCCATCTGCTCTCTTACCTACGACATTAAACCTACTTTTATGTGATTTGATTTTTCTTTGTTTTATTCTGTTTATTTTCTCTGTGGTGTTGCGGGGAGAGGCCAGGATTTTCTGAATGTTAGGCAAGTGCTCTGCTGTGGCGCTCCCTCTCTGGCCCTTTGTGGACTTGAAAGGAAATCTCAGATACATATTTCATCCGTAAGTACTTCAGAATATATCTGAGATACATTCCATGTTATTTTCTGAAATTATTTACTACTCAGAGGAAAGAAGGGACTTTATATCTTGGCAGCTGCCTTCCTCATTGTGGTGACGACTCTCTCTCAGTTCCTTTCCCTTTCTTTTGGTGTGGGTGGATGTACATCTGTCCTGTTCTTGATGAACTCTGGGACCTGCTTGTCCTTGGCTACATTGAGCAGCTCCAGAGCTCACTGCTGATGGGGAGCAAAGCCAAACACTCCTTAGGTCATGTCCCAGATGAACTTGGTGTGCTTGGTGAGATGCCTCCAGCAGCAACTGCGCCAGGCTTGCCCATGTTGAAGTCCACAGCCATAGGGTAGCACAGAACCATGGCTGCAAGAGTGGAAGCCAGGCCCAGTTTGGTCTTCTCTGGTTCCTTAAGCTTGCTTGTTGTCCTCCAAACCACCTTTTAAGTCTGCCCTGGCAGCTTTTGGTGTGTATCTTTTGTTTGGGAACAGACCTGTGAAGTACTATGAAGACCAGGCTGCCCTTAAACTCACAAAAGAGCCAATCTGCCTCCTAAGTGCTGGAATTAATAGGCATGTGCCTCCACACTTGNCCTGTTTATTTTCAGGCAAGGTCTTACTATGTAGCCCTTGCTGTCCTTCTATGTCAACTAGGCAGGCCCCAAAGTCATGAAGATCCTTCTCTCTGTGCCTTGCAAGTGCAAGGCTTTAAAGCTGTGTGCTACCATGCCGAGCAGGGTGGATTTTTACAAGTATAAGCATTGTTTTGCTTTTCTTTTATAAAAAATAAATTATTGATTGTATGTTTACATTTTGCTGTCAAAATTAAAAAAAAAAAAAAGAAGTGCCACCATTTTAGGTATTAGAAGTTTGGCAGGTTGGGCTGGGGCTGCATGTAGCTGTTGGTAGAATGCTTGCCTAGCGTTCATGAAGCCCTGGGTTTTATCCCATGCACCATATAACTGGGTGTGGTAGTCCCCTCCTGAATCCCAGCCCTGGGAAGGNCAAGGCAGGGGGATCAGAGGTTGAAAAATGTAAAGGCAGGGAGTGAAACTGTTGTACCCGTATCCTCATTTCCAAGCAGTGCTGCCTAGTATCATCTTAGTTTGGGTTTTGGCAGCTCTGTTGGGGGAACCCAGCAAATGCCCCACCACTCCGTAGATTTATCTTAAGTAAAACTGTAAGAGCCTTTTGGGTACTTGTATTCCAAGACCGCTCCTGTTCCTCATTTTTAGTTCTTAAGCTAAGTGATGACACAGAGTTTAAGGTGTGCTTCTCTATGTGAAAGATTTCTCAGATTGATGTTGAAGCAGTAAGAACACAGATAAACCAAGCTGAGCATGGCAATGATGTTTGTGTATGCGTGAGTGTGTGCATGAGTGTGTATGTGTGTGCATGAGTGTGTGTGTGTGTGTGCATGTTGTGTGTGCATGAGTGTGTATGTGTGTGCATGAGTGTATGTGTGTGTGCATGTTGTGTGTGCATGAGTGTGTATGTGTGCATGAGTGTGTGTGCGTGCATGTTGTGTGTGCATGAGTGTGTATGTGTGTGCATGAGTGTGTGTGCGTGCATGTTGTGTGTGCATGAGTGTGTATGTGTGTGCACATGGAGAGCAGAGGCCTTGGTTTTTTGTTTGTTTTTGTTCTTTTCTTTGTTGTTGTTGTTGTTTTTTTAAAGATTTATTTACTTGGCATACAGTATTCTGCTTGCATATATGCCTTAAGCCCAGAAGAGGGCACTAATCTCATTAGAGATAGCTGTGAGCCACCATGTGGTTGCTGGGAATTGAACTCATGACCTCTGGAAGAGCAGCCAGTGCTCTTAACCTCTGAGCTATCTCTCCAGCCCCCCCCCCNTTGTTGTTGTTTTTAAACAGAGTTAGGGTCTTTCACTGAACCTGGAGCTCACTAATTTGGCTAGATTAGCTGGCTAGGGGACTCCAGGGTTCCTCCTGTCTTTTTCTCTTCACCAGTACTGGGATTAAAAGTGTGTGCTACCACCTTCACTTTTTACATAGGTGCTGGGGATCTGAACTCAAGTCCTCATGCTTGTTCAACACACACTTTACTGACTGATCCATCAACTTTTGGAGTAGTAACTACTATCTCTCACTATTAGAATGTATAGTGGTGCTGTTTGACCATGACAGGCTGTGCTACGTATCTGATCCCTTCCACTTTGCCCATTTCCCAAAACACTACTGCATGTTTGCTGACACTCTTGGATAGAGTGCTGTTGCTTTTGAAAAACAGTAATTATCACTTAAAGCGAGCCTGCAAGCTTTTATTAGTATATATATTTTAGTTATTTTATGTATCTATTTATGAATATATTGTGTGAGGTATGTATATATAATATATATGTGCTATATGGAGTAACAGACAGCTGTGAACCACCTGACATAGGTGCTAGGAAGTGAACTTAGTTAAGAACAGCAAGTATTCTTAACTGCTGAGACTAGTTATTATCTTTATTACTTTAAACATTATTTTTAGTTATGTATATGGGTAGAGGTACAGGGAGGTTGTGCCTATGCGTTCTGGTACCAGCAGAGGTCAGAAGAGGATGTTGGATTCCTGGAGCTGGGGTTGCAGGTGGTTGTGAACTGCTTGACGATGGTGATGGNAGCTGAACTCCAGCCATCTGGAAGAGCAGCTAGTGCTTTTAACCACTGAGCCAGCTCTCCAGCCCACTCACTAGTTTTGAAAACTGATTATTTCTAGAGGAGTTGACTTTTCTTCCNGTTTACTGATGTTTGTGTTTAAGAGCAACACGTTAGAAGGGGATGATGTAGTCGTAGTTAATTTGATGTAGATTCACCTTAGTTGGGGTTCTATTGCTGTGAAGAGACACTATGAGCACAGCAACTCTTATAAAGGAAAACATTAAACTGGGGCTGGCTTACAGTTCAGAGGTTCAGTCCATTTTCGTCATGGCAGCATGCAGGCAGACATGGTGCTGGAGAAGGAACTGAGAGTTCTACATCTTGATCTGCAGGAAGCAGGCAGAGAGACGGGCTTGAGCTTCTAAGACCTCACAGCCCATCCCTTAGTCACACACCTCTTCCAGCAAGGCCACACCTACCCCAAGACAACACTTCCTAAATAGTGCCACTCCCTATGGACCCATGAGGGTCTTATTCTTCAAATCACCACAGTTAGTAATCAAAGGTAACCCTTTTTCTGAGAGAGGAAATGTCAATAGGGGTAGGACTTGACTCTGAGTTGGGAAGTCCTGAGATCAGATGCTGGTNTGCTGCTTGACACTGGAGACTGAGTGTTCTGAGGACTCACCTCAGAAAGAAAGTCCCAAAGGCAGAGATGATTGGCTCTTACACAGACCATCTGTTTCCATAATGAGTGAGTTCAGTTAGACTGGTCCACCAAACTACCCTCAGCTCTNGGCTCTGGACGTGCGAGCTTCCATTAAGAGCCGCTGAGTAAAAGACTGGCACTTGTAACTTCATGACATGATTGCCACTCAGATCCCCTATTTAGAATTACATTTTAACAGAGACCAAATAGTTCCTAAGTTTTTTGAGAATTGAGCTTTGGTTCTTAGACATAGTAGGCAAATACTGTACTTCTGAGCTTCATTCTCAGCCTGGTACTTCTTCATCATCATCATCATCATTATTTTGTAATGCAATCTTCATACTAGTTTCTTGGAGCAAGAATTGGATGTAACTTAAGTGACACAAAATAACATGAACCTTGTCCGGGGTCACACCTAGACTTGGGGCCATGTCTTTGCTTAGCACCTGGACTGCCTGTGTCTCCCACAGAAGTTGAGGTTGGACTGTTCAGACCTTGTTGTCATTGGACACATTAGTGCTTCTGAGTGACCCTTGCCCATTTGGCACAGCTAAGTGCTACAGTAGTTCAGAAGGAAATCCATGGCCTGCAAGAGTAGGGTCTATTGGTGTAAACTACGCTGAAGCAGCCCCTCCCACTCTGCCCTGGATTGCTGTTTATTTGGTCCAGCATGATGGCTGCAGCTCATATGTACCATGAAAAGTTCCAAAATACCTGCCTTATGCTGCTGGTTATGTGTTTTTTCGGTTCGTTTTCCCCCTTGTCACCATGAGTGAGTCAAGTGATGAGTCAGTGGAAATGTTTGCGGTGTCTGGCGCGACATCACAGTGGTGGCTGAAACTCCAGCATGAGAGCACCTGATTAATCTCCTTTGGTGATTTTCTGTGTAGATGGGGTTTGCCCATTTGCTTGTCAGAACTGTACATTCCATCCACTCTGCTTGCCAGTCTTTCTAGAGCAGGTTCCACGACTATTTTTATTAAGTAGAAGCTAGAAGGAAACCGTGCTTTCCTGGTTAAGTCAGAAGGGCTTTCCACAATATTTCCCTACACTGCCCGGTCTGGTCTGACAACCACTGCTAGCTAGCTATTGTCACCCAGCTAGCTATTGTCACCACTGCTAGCCAGCTATTGTCACCCAGCTAGCTATTGTCACCACTGCTAGCCAGCTATTGTCACCCATCTCTCCTCCGTTTTAAACATGTTGACTGGCTGCTATATTGTGAAAAATAGCCAGATAATTTAACTTGTTTCCAGAGGCATGGAACGAGTTCACATCTCCCTGGAGAGCTGACATACCTACCCTCCAGGCCCAGTGTTTTCCTGCATGTGGAGCTGGGGTCTATTTGGAGCCCCTAAAGTAGAAAGTATTATGGTTTGTGCACTTTGAATATATGTTCTCTAGGTCAGGGTAAACTACTGGTTTGCACTTCCCTCTCCACCAGCCTCTCTATTACAGAGACCAGAAGCAGCAAGGATTAAGCACACTTTATCCAGCCAAGGTATTAGGCTTAAAAGTAGAGTTCTTCCTGGACTATCTAATAGTATGATGACAATTTGGCTCCTTTTTTTCTCCCTCCCTGGGGTTGAGACTCAGACCACACACATGCTATATTGGTCACACCCCAGCACTCATTTCCTTTTTCTGTAGTTTATTTTCTAGATAAATCTTTATTTTCTCTAACCCGAACCTTGAACCACTGTTTTTAACTCTGGAGTCTTCAGAGTGAAAAATGCTGTGATCTTACTGTAGAGAACACTGAAAACTGGTACAGCATTGGTGNTTCTAGACGATTAACTATTTGTCTTACTGTTTCTTTACACTATTTGATCTTCCTCCAGCCCCCTGCCCAGGCTTCTAAGATGCCCAGGGTAGCAGAATTCCTCCCATCTGCCTTGGCCTCCTTTTCTTCATTGACCCAGCAAATGGTCAATGAGCTTGGTGCTCTGTCCCATCCACTCCTGCTGTTGTGGTCAGTGGAAGTATTTGAGGAGAGGAGGACAAGCAGGTTAACTGGAGCGTGTGTACGTGCCTCATGTCAGAACTGGCTGCCTTACCTCCAGGCCTGTCCTTGGTATTAAACAATTAAGTGATAGCTTAGTCTTTAAAAACAAAAACAACCCCAGCTACTCCCTCCTTTTCACCCAGTAACAAGTGTCATACTGGTACACCCTTACCATGTCAGCAGCAGGTTTGTTTGCTTGCATGTATTTTTCTGGGCTAAGATCTGATAGTTTCTTTTTTCTTTTTGGTTTTTTGAGACAGGGTTTCTCTGTATAGTACTAGTTGTCCTGGAACTTGCTCTGTAGACCAGGCTGGCCTCAAACTCACAGAGACCTAGGCCTGCTTCTGCCTCCTGAGTGTTGGGATTAAAGGTGTGTGCTAACACTGCCCAGCTGATAGTTTCTTTTTTATGGGTCTCTGAAAAAGAGTGGGCTTTATCTTCTAGCAAAGAGAACTTGTGAGCTACTCTTTGCAACCTCTTGACAACTTAGCAGTTTGTATCCAGCCCTTCCTGCTCTCAAGGGTCAGGGATGCAAATAGGGTTGGCATCATACTGTGCGATAGTGGAAGGGCCTGGCCAGATGTGGGGAATGAGTCTGCCCCAGCACACCCACCCTCTGCCTGCATACCTCAGACAGGCCACTCTGTCATGCACTGCACAATAGAAGGGAGGAGGTGAGAAGACAGGAAGGGCTTCGCAGGAGACTAGACTGAGCCCTCAGAAGGGCTGGTAGGGAAGGTACACAAGGAGACTTAGCAAGGTACACCAGGAGAGGTAAGAATAAGACCACCCAAGAGCAGGAGCTGGCTGGCATGTGTATTATGGAAAGTTTGCCTTGGCTTGCTCTCTCTGACCTGTCAAATGTGGAAGGGACCTGGAAGCCAATCCTGGCAGGACGTGTGTGGGAAGGACGTCTCCCCTCCACCTCTGTTTAACTGCCTGAGACAAAGATGAAGGGTTACTTATTTATTTGTTATTATATTTATATACTTATTTATGTGTGTTTGAGGGGGGAGTACACACGGGATGGTGCATGTGTGGTACTTTTGCCTGTGGAGCCGTATAGCCAGCTGATTTCTTTTTTTAATGTATGTTTTGCTTACGTGTGTGTGTGTGTGTGTGTGTGTGTGTGTGTGTGTGTGTGTGTGTGTACTATATACATGCCTGGTCAAAAAAGGGCTTCTGATCCCCTGGAGTTACAGATGGTTTAAACCTCATGTGGGTGCTAAGAAACGAACCCACACCCTTTTGCAAGAGTAGCCAGTGCTCTTAGCATGAGCCGTCTCTCCAGCCAGTTTCTGTTTTTATATTTTGAAATGTACTGCCAGACTTGGGGAGTGCATTTTTTTGTGTGTCTTCTGTAGCAGGAAGTCACATACTGGGCTGAGTGCAGCCCCATTTCTGTCTTATGAGTAGGAACTCAGCCATATTTGTCATCTACAGCTGTGTGTGGCTGATGTCACATTGCTATGGCAAAGTTGAGTGGTAAGACAGTGACCACGATGACCTTTACAGATTGACAGGTTCTAGCCCGTTTCTTACATGTTTACCCTTTTCCTGCTTTCTGTTTCATTCAGTACAGAATGTCCCCATGGTCCTAGATAGTTTCATTTGAATCTTGTTTTTTAATGAGTTATTAACTTGAGAGCTTTTCAGTTCCCTGGAAAGTGGGTTGTGCCCCACCCACCCTCCAGAAGTAGTAGTAACATTGGGCACTGTGGTGGTGGCAGTAGGATCACATCTTTATTCCTGTCCTCAACCATAGGCAGGCACAGCATAGGCATTGTCACAGCTACTGAACTGTCTTTGCTTGAGCAACAAATTCTGTGATAAAATTCCTAAGAAATTCTTAGAAGGATACTGGTAGTGAAGCCCAGTGGTAGAGTGCTGACCTAGCATGTGTGAGGACCTGGGTTTGATGCCTAACCCAGCAACAAACCAAAACAGCAACAAAACCCCACCAGGGTAGTTACTCCATAATCACATTAGGCTAGATGTGGAAGTATACACCAGTAATGTGAGACTCCAGGAGAGTAAGGCAAGAGAATCACATGCTTTAGTCAGCTTCAATGACATACAAAGACCACACTCAAAAAAAGAAGATAGAATTTTTAGAGGCCAGTGATTAGACAGAGCTTAGAAATAGTAGGAGTTTTTCACAATAGGATATATTTTAAACCCCCATGATAATAAACAAAGATTACAGCAAGCCTGCCACCCTCCACCAAAACAGCATACCCAGTTTGTCAAATACAAGGAAAAGACCTAAGACCCTAAGATACAGGAAGGACTCAGCAGGTCTAACTTGNCTTTGCAAAGTAGCAAACTATATAACAAATTCGAAAACTAAAAGCATGTTTATATGTTTCTGTTGTGTGTGATTGTTCTTTTCTGTGGCAAAACTTGGGCTTTACATATGCTTTAACCTGAATGAAATTGTCCTTGTTTCCTTCCAGCCATGGTCTGAAAAAGTTCTTTAGCTGCCGTGGAATAGCGATTGCAGTTGAGTATTTTTGGAAGCTTGGCAACAGAAACATCACTGTGTTTGTCCCACAGTGGAGAACAAGGCGGGATCCTAATGTCACAGGTGAGGCCCAGTGGCTTTTCCATATTTCAGCACAGGGTACTTAGAATAGAATCATGCATATGGGCAACANCTTGAATGACGAAATTCAAAATTGGTTCTGTCTGGTAAAGTATCAATTGAAAACTCTGTGTGGTGGTCCACACCAGTAATGTCAGCACTCAGGATGGAGCAGGAAGATCAGAGCTATCCTTGGCTACACAGTAGGCTAGACACGCCTCTCAATTGAGTGTTGTAGTATAAAATGGAGTGATTAGGAAGGGTGGAAGACTAGCGAGCTGTTAGAAAGTACATGTCTCCACCAGTTTGGGCTTCTGAATATTTAAAGAATATTTTTTAAAGTCGTTGCTTGGTCAGTTTTGTACCTTCAGATACATCTTTTCAGTGGTCTGATGGCTTACCAGGAATCGTTTCTGTTTGTCATATACTACTTTGTGCATAACCTACAGGCCCCACANGAAAGGTTTGAACTATATCGTTAAATAGTCCAGAGAAATGTAAGGTTGTTTTTGGTCTTAGGTCATCATAGAAAACAGATGAAAAGGCTATGACAGGCAGAGTACATGAGAACACCTAGAAAGGAAAGGTGTAACATGGGGAGGGGGACGACAAATGTATTTATAGATTTGTCCAGTACAGAAACAGGAAGTAAATTTTAGTTACTAGGGAGATGGAAGTGCTGAAGCCACTTGGCTCCAGAGCGTCCCCAGCTTCCTTTATCCACTAGGAGCAAGGCAGACTCACTCCTTTTCTAGCTAAGTCTCAGTGCATACACACTGGGCAGCTCTGAGGTGGGAAACCCCCAATTTGGGAAGGTCAGCTCAGGTCACTGGCAGCTCTGAGGTAGGGAACCCCTAATTTGGGAAGGTCAGCTCAGGTCACTGGCAGCTGCTTTGGTAGGAAGTGCAAACACAGGAATCTTAGGCATCAGCTCTCAGCTTCTCTTGCCTGTGACTGCTTTTCCACAGTCCAGCATCAGCCCTCCATTCTGTCCCTACTCATGCCTGTGAAAATCAGTAAATACTTAGACAGACAGCTAAGAGTAATTAGGAGAGGCAGCCTTCCTTGACTGGAGCAGAGCAGTTTGTTCCTACTCCTGTCTCTGCTTCCAGAGGACTCTTTCCCTTCCCACTCTCCCCCCTTCTGGGGACTCTTGCCATTTCCCTTTTTGTATTCTACTTGTAATATTTACCTTTGGAAAGGTTCTTGGGGGCAGGATTAATTAATTACAGGCTTATGGTTTAGTCTCAAGAGGCAAATGAGTTTAACATTGTTTGNTTGATTGTTTAAAAGCTACCCAGTCAGTTCATATGTAGAATTTGCCTGAGTATGAGTCTTACTTGATTTTTTTTTTCTTCTTCATCTGGTGAGTTAGTAAAATTGAGTCAATAGGAAAAAAGGTTTTTCTGCAAGTCCCCAAGTTAAATATTTGGGTTTGCATTCATTTATTTACACATCTGAGAAGATAGCCTTTGCTGAATACATATCAACTTCTTCCACGAACAGAACAGCACTTCTTAACCCAGCTCCAGGAGCTTGGAATATTATCTTTAACTCCTGCCCGGATGGTCTTTGGAGAAAGAATTGCTTCTCATGATGACAGGTATGAAGGGCTGTTTTCCTTCCCAAGGTGGGAGTGGGGTGGTGAGGAGCCAGCTACCTGCCACCAAACAGGTGTAAACTCCGAAGGGACCTGCTTGGCCCAGTTTTCAAACTCATGATTAAGGTCACTACTAGGCTCATATACTCTGAGGTTAGGAATGGCACAGAAGACACTGTTGTGTTTGGTTTGGTTTTGTTTAATTAGTAAAGCATGTCTGAGGTGAGAAAAGGTAGATATATATAGTTGGTTTTCCTTTGGGGGTGGGGGACAGGGTCTTATGTGCAGCTCTGGCCTAGAACTCACTATGTAGATCATAGATGTGAGTGGATCTCTGTGTTTCAGGCCAGCCAGAGTTATATGGTGAAATCCCCACCCCCAAAAGGAGGAATTTGATTCCAAGCTTACCCAGTGATACGTAGTTTTTACAACTCTATTCTGGTGCTCCCATGAAAGTAGTAACAAGCATGGTGTCTGGAGCCCTCGGGCTGTCAGTTCCTTCTCTGCATTATTCTGTCCATTTCCACACTCCTCCCAGTGCAGGGAGCACTGTACTTGTTACCCAAGCTGGTAATGGTTGAATGGGAAAGAGGGAATTTAGGGCCACTAACAACATTCACTCGCTGACAGGAAAGAGATGGCATTAGATGGGGTGCATCCAGGTGCTGTCACAGAACAGTGTGAGAAGAGCTGGGAGAGGACAGCACATGGGTTAGGAGCAGTCCTGAGAATCTGTCCTGGAAGGGNATTTCTTATCTGCACTATCACAGGCTCAGGAACCCTGGGGTGCTCGGATGAAAAAGCAATTAGACTAGTAGGCCCAGGAAAAGCCTTCAGGTCTCTACCACCACAGCTTTTTTCTCACAGCCAGGGGATTCACACCCAGGAACAGACATGCAGATGAAGCTTCGGCTCGGCTTGTGTAGTTGTCTAGGTTTCAGAAAACAATTGTGTGTCCTGTGGGCAGTATGAGAAGCCTCACTGTCTACTTTTACTGACATAGAGGCAGAAAGCATCATTGGCATTCCTGCCTTTAGAAGTAAACTGAAATGTTCATTAATAAGGAACTCAGCCAAGTGCGGTGGCTCAAACCTGTAATTTCAGCAGTTTAGAGGTAGAAGCAGAAGGATCAGGAATTCAAAGTCATCTCAGCTGCATAGTGAATTCTAAGCTGGCCTGGAATGTGTTCCTGAGTTCCTGTCTGGAGGGATGGGGTGGGTGAAAATAAACCAAAACAAAACCAACTTTCCAAGGTTCCTAAGAGTTTGGGAACTATTGAGTTAAGTCGCAGTTAGGAGTCACTGCCACTGCTAAGAAGAGCAGCCACTTGCTCCTTGGACTCCAGTGAGCTGTGTTTTCTTTCACTGTCTTTGTTCTTATTCCAGAAATAACATTGCCATTATCTTCACAGTTTTTGTTCTGTTTTGTTTTTTAAGATAGATTCTCACTATGTAGCCCTGGCTGTCCTGGAACTCACTATGTAGCCCAGGCTGGCCTCGAACTCACAGATAACTGCCAGTCTTGCCTCCCAAGAGCTGCTATTAAAGGTGTGCACCACTATTCTGGCTACTCACAAAGATTTTAAGAGGGTTTAAACAGGGATAATCTTTAGCAACAAAACAAAATTCTTTATTATTTAATTCTTATTCTCTTTCATCACAATATACGTGAGTTTCTGTGTTCCATCCCTAGCACCCCTATAAGCCAAGTGTAATGGCACACACCTGTAATCCCAGCACCAGAAGGTCAGGGTCATCTTCAGGCTATTTAGTTCAAGGTCAACCTGGGAGAGTTAAGACCCTGTCTCTCAAACACAGGGCTGGGAATTCAGTGATATAGTCCAAAGGGGTCCCCAGTTCTCCAAAAGGCAGTGAGTGACCCCAAAATGACAGTCTTGGCTCTGCTCAAGCTGGACTATAGAAGGACTTCTGTCAGAGAGATAAAAGGTCACACATGCAGCCTTCCTGCCTACCAGCAAGGGCCACTTCCCTTTGGCTATGCCTGTGGTTACCTAACAAGCCCAAAGCTAACCTCCAGGCTCGTGCAGTCCCTAGTAGCATGTACATGTTAGGAATATCAGANCTAACTTCATTATTCTCCCTCCCCTCCACTGTGCTAGCTCCCAGGCTGTTCCCACTCTCTTCAGAATGGCAAGCAACCCCCTCTCTGGATATTCATTCTTTCCAGCTTCTCTTTATCGTCTCCCATCTGAGAAATAGCCCTGACCATGGCCAGTCTGCTTCTTTCTTTCTCTGCTCTGGACTTTTCCAGATGCCCCTGGCTGTTCTCTCTCTCCTGTCTCCAATATAAACACTTCCCTCAGCCATCCAACCGTGGAGCAGTCATCTTTACTGCGCCCTCACCTGCATTTGCCTAGCATGCCACGCCCTTAGTTTGATCCCAGCAGCATTAGAACTGTGTTTTTAAAATGCAAAAACCATTTCATCACCATATGTCCTTTCATAACTGAGTAAATATTTATATTTATGCCAAAATGATGATGTCTTCTTAAAGCGAAGCAGAAAATGGATTTTTTTTTTATTGCAAAGCTGACTGTCAATTAACATTGAAATAAACTCAGCTATCTGAGCAACTGAGAGCTGAGAGATTTCACAGGCCTGTTACCTTTAACTTGTCTTCTGCTCAAGTTTTCATGCATTGTTACCATGGTTTATTGGTGGATCTTTGATAGAAAATGTAGGAATCATAATTGAAATAATTTTTTTTGTATAATTAGATTGCATGAAATAAAAGCTGTTTTATAACCACACTAATAATTGAGGAGATGCTCATCATTTATCCATCTTCAGTTGACAGGGGCCTACTTCTGTGTCCACCTTGTTTAAATGGCTATTTTCATAAGAAGAGGAAGCCCTTTGATTTCCGTCTAGCATAGCTTCCCTCAGCCAGGCAGCTGTTTGCTCATTTTGAACTCTGTTGTTACCATAGGTTCCTACTACACCTAGCCGACAAGACCGGGGGAATAATTGTAACAAATGATAACTTCAGAGAGTTTGTNACCGAGTCAGTGTCCTGGAGAGAAATTATTACAAAAAGGTAATCTTTCCTTCTTTGCTTTGATCAGAAGTTGTCGTTTGCTTATTGTTTTCCTTTTATCTCACTGTGCTGCTTGCCAGAGTGGTGGGCTCAGGCACACAAATAAGTAAACAATGTAACTAAATTTTTAAAAGCAAGAGAAAGCTTGGCTGCAAACTCTTGGATGAAAGTGAATTACTTCAGGCATTTTGAGCTCTGTGTTGCTAAAAAGGTCTTGGTGATGGGTGGAGGAGATTGACCTTTGACCTGGTGGACACAGTTGATGAGTCACTAAGTTTCTCAGACACTGTGGTGTGTGTTAGTCTACACACAAGGAGGTGCAAACCAACCCACTGCTTTCAGACCTCACAGAAGCAACTCAGAAACCAAAATGTGCACCATAGGATTTTTTATTTAATTTAGTTTTATTTATTCATTTATTTGAGACTGGAGCTCACTATGTAACTCTGGCAGGCTCCACCTCTCCTGACTCTGGAGGATTAAAAGCAGGTACCACCATCCCTAGTCAGTTCTTTATTTCTTGTAAGGTGCTGGACCCCATGGCCTCTGTTGTGCCTGGCAAGACTCTCCAGCTGAGCAGGCCCAAGTTCCCCNTCCTTGATGAGTAATGCCTGATCAACCTTGGGTTTCTCTGCCTAGGATATTGNTTTCGCTTTTAAAAGTCTGAGGTTTGCCTGTGAACACATTTGTTTCCAGTTTCATTTTGTGGCACACCTGCTGAGTCCCAAACAGAATGTCTTTAATCGTGTTTTCTCATCTTGTAGAAAATACGTGGCTGGGAAGGAGATCTGTGGGCAGCTGAGAAGAGCTTCTCGCGTGACTGTGTCCACAACAGAGTTAAAACGGTTTCACTTGCATGTGGGGTTGCTTCCCCTCAGGCAGTTAGCATCAGAAATTTTAGACTGACCCCTGCCCCAAAATGGGGTGGCTCCTTAGAGAAATGTTCCATTTCCCACAGCAGTGAAGGGTACTGATTGTCAGCACTGTGACTTTCTGTGTTGTAGACTGCTTCAGTACACATTCGTGGGGGACATATTTATGGTTCCTGACGACCCCCTGGGAAGAAATGGACCTCGGCTAGAAGAATTTCTTCGAAAGGAGGGCTTTCTTAGGTATTTCTGTGTACTCCCTTGTATGTCAAAGATTTTTTATTTTAACCAAATGTTGTGCTTTGGAACAAATGCTGTCCTTGAAAACTAGAAATGGCATTTAATTTTGTTTTAAGCCTTAATTAGACTTAGCGATATGTGACCGATATAGAAGCCAGTCAAGCAAGCATCCCAAGGCTTCTTCAGTGTGGTCTTTTTCAGTTTTGTTTTGCCTGCCTACCTGCCTGCCTTAGATTGTTTCCTCTGTGTAGGCAGTCTGAGCTCTGACTCTGATCCTTCTGCCTCTGCATCCTGTGCTGGGGTCTAGGCCTGCCCTGTGTCGGGGTCCCTTTCATTTTAATCCTAAGAGAACACAGACATTCATGAGGGTCTCAGAAGAAGCAGGATTTTCAAGC
This sequence comes from Neotoma lepida, assembly GCA_001675575.1. Lineage (NCBI taxonomy): Eukaryota > Metazoa > Chordata > Mammalia > Rodentia > Cricetidae > Neotoma > Neotoma lepida. The sequence continues at coordinate 146,297 of LZPO01066271.1, forward strand.
TGGTGAACTTGTCAGTCACTGCTGCCCGGGTTCACTGTGTAGGAGGCTGTCCCNTGCACTTTCTGCAGTCCTTTGTTTTGAGTGTACCATGCTGATGTGTCCTGCTTAGGAATCACTTAGGGGGGGAGGGGAACGACAGCTACTGTTTACCATCACTGAATGGGAAAGTGCTTATGTCTGACACTGACAGGTAGAGGTTATTTCTATGTTCAGAATTCTAAGGTGACCTTGTTAACCACAGCCTCCTTCATGCTAACCCAATGGCAAACCTTCTCTGCTTTAAAACCAAAGTAAGCTATATTTCTGTGGACCTCCTGCCAGGTTTTTGCAGGGGTTGGTCTGGGTATCTAAAAGGAGAAGGCACACTCTCTCCCATCTTTCAAGGCNGCTAATCGGTCATTTGTAGCATGAGCCTTCGGGACCATCAGTTTGAACTTGATGGTGCACCAAGGTGGATTGGTTTTCACCCAGGGGTCTTCTATAATGGAGACCAGGACACTTTGAGTTTCCTGCTCTTGTGATCATTTCTCTGTGAGCCTTTGGTTTTTACACACAGTTGAGGCGTTAACTCAGAGTTATCTGTCCACACCAAGGAAGTGACAGCCTGCTGTACACTGGTCCAGCTCACCCCCAAATCCCACATCTTATATTGGAAATCCTCCTAGCATTCAAGGCCTACGGTGAGGCTGTGTGTGGGCCCCGTGCTGGGCCTCGGCCCAGGTCAANCTAGAGGTGGATTCTTTGCTACCTGTTCTGTCCCTTCCGTAGCCTGGTGGCAGGATCAGCCCTGCTGGTTATTTTCCCTCTCACCTTGTGTCATCTTCAAAGTGCTTGGTGGCCACTTGCCATCACTCCTTCATGAGGGGATGCTGTTAAGGTTGATGGAGCTTTTGCAGGCTGTTGAACTTCTCNAGTTGATGGCACTATTGGCCCCAGGTCTCAACAGCAGCTAGAGTCGGTAAGAGTTTTTAAGCAGGGCAGGTGTCCCCTGGATGCACATACAACACCATGTGCATATGCTTTGAGAACACAGGTGCCCCACCCAAACCTCACTAGAGACAGGAGTTCTGTGAGCCTGCTGGATTGCCTCTTTGCCCAGAGGGATGCCTCACACCAGTTCTGTCAGCTGACACTGCCTAGAATAAAAACCTCCAGAAGAGCAGGAACCTTGCAGAACCAGCAGTTGTGGCCTGCCCTCAGACAGCAGACTGGGGAGAGGCTGTCCATCCCAGGGGTGCTTGTTCCCTCATGGGTCTGGAAATGGTGCCAGGTGCCGTATAAGCCACTCTGTGGGGGCCGATTTCACCACCNCTGGCTTTCTGGCCTCTGGCCTTCAGAAAACATGGAACTTGCTAACACCTAGGCCTCAGTGTTAGCCATAGGTGCTTTAAAGGGTTTCTTACTGCCCCCCTCACCATAATCACTTCATTCACAGAGACATGCAGCCGATACTCAATGCCCTGCCAAATGTGGACATGTTTGACCCTGGCTTCAGGAGCCCCAACACCCAGGTAGTCAACACCAGCCACCAGCCTCCTTCCCGGAACCAGGGAGCCTCNTCAAGCTCTTGGCTTCCTCAGCAGCCCCACTTCACACCTTTGGCCACCCTTCCCAGTATCCAACAGAACCTTCTCATGCCAGCACAGAGGTCCTCTGCAGAGACCAGCGAGCTGAGGGAGGCCCTACTGAAGATCTTTCCTGACTCTGAACAGAAACTGAAGATCGACCAGATCCTGGTAGCCCATCCCTACATGAAAGACCTGAATGCCCTTTCTGCCCTGGTATTGGACTGAAGGCTGGGCTGAGAGCCCACTGATGCTGGGGACCAGAGAGAGCTGCCAACTGTGGCAAGTACCATAGTGGGAAGAAGCCTTCCCAGAGTGAACATTGCTGTGCTGGATAGGAAAAGGAGGAAGGGAGACGTTTTCTGTATACAAAAATCTGGATTTTCAAAGCCAGCTTTTTTCTATATATAAATTATGCTGCTATTACAGATTTAACATTTTCTGTAAAAGGAAAGTACATTTTCTGCCTGTTCAGAACTGTTTAATAGCAGTTACTCTTGAGTGTATTTACAATTTTATGTTTTTTAAACTATTTTCCTTAAAGCTGAAGAAAAATTGACAAATGAATATGGTTAGCCTTTCTAAATAAAATTAAAAAAGAAAAAAAAAAGAGTTGCTTCCTTAAGGAAAGCAAAACCTCTTAAAGTATATTTTCTTGAGGTGATCTGTCCTGTCCACTCACATGGTGTGTGCACCCCTGCCTTCCTCTTTGGAGTTAGCCTGCTCTACTCTTGTGGGTCTTCTCAGCAGGCCACTGTGAGATGGAGAAGTGGAGCCACTAGATGGCACTTGGTGCCTGTCTGTAATCAGTGACAAGACAAAGTCANACTCAGAAGAGCAGGGTCAGAAGTCTCAGAGTCCATTCAGCCCCACCCTTTTTCCCCTCCGCTGGACAGAGAAGGGAACTGAGTCCCAGCATACTCCCTGACTGGCCTAGCTCCTTAATGCACTCACCAGCCAAGGCCACCATGCTCCCAACCTGACTCCATAGCTACCATAGCCTCAGAAGGTGAGGTAGGATTGGAGAATCTGGTGTGGAATCCCTTACTGTGGCCAGCATGAGTCCACAGCCCACAAGTATGGGAAAGACCCCCATGTGGAGTTTGTACAGCTTTGCCAAAAAGTTTTCTATTCTCAAGGATGACCCAAGCCAATAAATAGCATTAGTAGTTTCAGAAGGGGTCTCAAAGCCCCACTCTTTTCCTCTTTTGTCTTTTTAGAAGTCTCTTAGCAGCTCTTCCTGAGTCTTTCAGAACCAGTTATCTCAGTATTGTATCTTCTCAGTGTAGCTTGAATTCTGTGTCTGAGAAACTTTTCCTGGTCATTCTTAGCATCTTGACTCTCACCTAGACCTTTAAAGGGCTTTGTGTTTTCCATCCATGCNGTCTCTCGCCCTCATGGTCAATTCCACTGCCCTGTGGATTGTGTCTTTCTCCTGGTTCCACAATTAGTNACCGAGGACTTGGTGCTGGTATGTTCTCCATGGTGCAGGGACTGTGTAGATCACAGGAAGCTGTCACCATGTGTGTATCTTGGTTTCATTTGATCCTTGCATCCCTCAGGAGATGAACACAGAGCTTTCTAGGTGGCCACACTTGTACTTCAGTCATGTTCTCCTGAATTCATTGGTGATGCAACCTGTTGGGGAGCTGTTTGTCATCTGTCACTTGGGGGTTTGAGACCTGCAGGCTGTGTAAGTAGAAAACAAATACTTTTGGCAAGGTCCAGGAGTAGACCCACCACAGCCCCCTACCCTGTGCCCCAGGTTCAGAGCACAGCAAAGGTGCCAAGGTGGAGCTTGTCCCCTGGTCTACTCAGTCCCAGTCCAGCATTCCTGGGAACCAGGAGAGCCAGGGTACTCCACAGTTGCTCATCCTGATGCTGGCAGGGAGAAGCACTGGCTTTCCTAAGCTCTACAGGCAGCCNGACTGAGTTGTATAAGCTTCTGTGTTCTTAGTATTGTTTCGGAGATACCTGCCCATTTCCCCTTTCTCCGTATAGGAGGAAAGAAGAAGTTGGAGGAAACCAAGAGGCATTAATTACTTTGTAGATTATAATGTGAATATAATTCTAGATTCTTTGTGAAATCCATCACATTTAGGTGTAGCATTTAAAGCCCAGTTACCCAACCACTGAAGGAAGCTCATGACCTGCTTCTCTGCCTCATCCCAAGCTCTGTTGCTGCCAGGTGCTTGTAGATGCTCAGCTTCTATCCCTCAGTGCCTCCACAGTGAGCTTTGGAGCATCTTGGCATTCCTCCCTATGTGGAGTGCCTCTGCCTCCTGTGTATCCTGATATTTGGGTGAGGTGGTCAGCGTAGCTGAGGCTGATAATTTTGGTCATTGGTCAAGATGTCTGATGCTTACAGANGTTGAAAGGGTAAGTAGCTAGTTTAGATGGACTTCCAGTCTCTGTGCGCATGCGTGCATGCATGCGTGCATGTATGTGTGTTGCAGTAGCTATCCTGGTCCAGTGTGGTGGCAGCATGTTGGCAGGCTCAGCTGTGTTACTGGGTCTTGCTATGAGACAGGATGAAGTTGTGTTTATATAGGTTTGTGAATGTGGAAGACAAGAAAGAGGACTCCACCCCTTCTTGCCACTGCCAAGTACCTAGCCCCTCTCCCTCTTGTAGGAGCAACTGCTGCAGACCCTGTGCCCTCTGCACCAGGCTTACCCAGGGCCTAGCCTGCCTCCCCCATCTCTTCCAACGCTGCCCCATCCTCGCATTCTGAGCCATCTCAGCTGGGTCCATGAGTTGCACTGTTCACTGGCATTACCACCTCCCTATTAGTCCCCAGGTACCTTGATCCTTGAGGTTAAAACACCTGCATTTTGTTGATGATGCTTTACTCTGNGTTCCCACTTTTTCACTCCCCAGTTTGCAAACTTGGCTTCTGTCCACCATTTGGGAGTAGCCTGGGAAATCACTGGTTGCTGTTTCAGTGTTAATGTAGTAGTACAGACAGTGGGGCCATTGGCCTTATTTCTTCCATTTTCCTTCTAGAGGCTCTTCATTCCTTTCTTCTCCTTGAAGGCCAGTCCTTCATATAGTTTCTCAACAGGTGGCTCTCAAACTGGGCCACCCTTAGGACTCACAGTGGAAAGGGCAGCCCTTGCTAAAATGCAGATTATCAGGCACCACCCTGGGGTGTGGGCTCTGCTCTAGAGGGAAGCCTGGAGGCTTGTCACTTGCACACACCCAGCGTGACTCCCAGTTGGTGGTCTGGAACTGAGAAGCTGCACTTACTTTAGGAGTCACCACTCTTCCCTAACACCACCATCTACTGTGGTGACCCTAATCCTGTCACTAGCCCTGTGGGATCTTGACTCTCAGAACCTCAGCCTCCATTCTGTCATCTTCTCTCATCTGTCCCTGAGAGGTCCCTTATATCTTTCTTGGCCCTTAGCTTGCTACTGCCCACCACTTCCCACCATCCCCCATAACACTGGTCTCTCATTGGTCCCTCAACACTAGGCCACTTTACAGCTCTCCCCTCTCCCAGACTCTACAGGGCTCCAAGTTCATCTAGAAGACCATTTTACATCATCCTCTTCCTCTTCGGTGATCTTCTACAGCTGCAACCAGAAGACCAAGTTCCTCCCCTCTGANCCTAGTGTCCATGGCTCTTGCCCCATGGCCGTACTTGACTATCCACTTTCTATCCCCTGCCATGATGCTCACTCCAGCCACCCAGCTCTGGGTTCCCAGTGGGCCCTATCCATGCTTATTTCTCTTCTAGAAATGTCCTTCTGCCCTACAGCCTCCCTCCTCAAAGGCCCAGCCCTGAGTCTTCTTTGTGCTCTGAACAGAAGCAGCCCTGTGGTATTCTGTGACCCCACAGCACTTGGTGTCTCGCTTCTGGCTCTTGCCACTCTGGCAGGTGTAGCTGCAGCCAACTGTGTACTGTGTTGCCTCCCTCTAGACTGTGAGCTCCTCGCGGGCAGGGACCATATGGTCACTCTGTATCTCTTGTGGCACCTAACAGTGCCTTGCACTTGGTAGGTGCTCAATAAATAAATGTCTGTACAAGTGAACCGGAGGATGGTGCCTTCTTGACTGTGGCTTCAGCAACAGGTCCCTGGAGGAACTTTGGTGGTCACATTTCAGAGACACGACCCACCTCTGTTAGGTTTAGGGGTGTTTGCTTGCCTGATTCACTCGGTCCCCCTTCCCTAGGGGTTCAGCACAGGCCGTCCCGGGCAGAGTTGCCCAGACCTGGAATCCTGACCAGTTGGAAACATCCAAAGCCACACCCACCACTCTTCCTCAGAGATTTTCCCCATTGTGGGTAGGTGCCATGAGGTGATCCACCCACAGCCATTAGCACCATTTTCTGCCATGGGGAAGAAGCCTGAGCAAGAGACTCCTGGCCCTGAGTTCTGAGCTCCCTTTGTCAAGGAAGCGCTCCTCAGATGTCACCAGGCCCAGGATTCTCTAAGTGCGTCCTGTTGCTGCAGCAGGTTCATGGTGGACTTAATCCCTTGAAATCTGGCGTCCGCTCTGAGTGAAGCCCCTCCCTGTCCTTAGCAGAGCATGGCAGATTGGATGGGAGATGTCCAGCTTAATGTTTAGGAAGGTCCCAAAGGCTTGCGCAAATAGCACACTAGGATGGGCACCCAGTCTGTGACAGCATGCCATTCTGTGTCCTGCTCAAGAGAGCCCCGCCCCTCTTCCACCTTCTCATGGAAGGAAGATGCNTCCACTGTCCTATGCTCAGGGATGTACCCAGCACTATTGCTGTGAGAGGAGAAGGGAAGCACATTATTTTGTTGGTTTGGTTTGGTTATGCTAAATAGCTTAGTCTGGCCTGGAACTGGTTTTGTAGCACAGGCTGACCCTGAACACNATCCTCCTGCCTCTGCCTCAGCCTCGCAAGCCTGGGATTACCATTACCACCATGCCCGGCAGGATTCTGTGCTTTTGTTTGTTTGTTTTTAGACAATTTCATTCTGTAGTCCAGGCTGGCCTTGAATTCATGGCAGTCCTCCTGCCTCAGCCTCNCAAGTGCTGGGGTTACAGTTGAGGGCCACCATGCTTTGCACCACAGGTTTTGAGAACTCAAAGCAGTTCAGTTTTCCATTCTCCAGACACGTGGTGCTGCCAGGGTGACTTCTGGGGAAGCCGCTGAGCCAGAGTTCTTCAGCCAGGGCCAGAGATGCAGCCCAGGGACTAAAATCGCCCCCTCCTCCTTCTGTTTGATGGCTTTNGCTGCAAATCCCAGACTCTCCACTGCAGACTGCAGCCTCTAAGGATTTGCTTGCCATCTCTCTCCAGGTCCCCACCTAGCCCTGCTCAGCCACACAGTCTGGAACCCAGTCTGGGGTCAGACCCATCCTCTATCCCTGCTCCCAGTAGAGGAATCAGACCTGCACTGCTCTGCCACATGTCTGTCCCCTGGATCAGGCTCAAGTTGCAACTACTTGAACAGGCAGCAGGAAGAAGGATCCTCCTGAGTGGCCCACAGGACCTGAAAACAGGCTGTCCCATCCACAGGGACTGTACCAGCAAGGTACTTGGACCCTTTGAGAAGGGTCCAATACAGCCCCAGTACCCACAGGAAACAGCCCCAATGCCATCTACCCACCAGATACTTCTGCTTTATCTGTCCCCTGAGTCCCTTCTACCCTAAAGAAATCANAGAGACAGTGCTGGAGGATGGAAGGGGGCAGTTAGAATGGCCCCAGGATGAGTGTGTGGGCCCTGGTCTGACACAGTGCAGTGTGACCTTGAGAAAGTCCCCCAGTTTCTCTGGAGGCTTGATGACATGGATATTGTTGTCAGCCCCCACAGATCCCGACATGTCATCAGAGCCGAACACCACAGTCCTACTGAATTGTTGCTGCAAGCTGTTGCGGCTGTGCATACCTGAAATTGTGGTACTTGGGCNGCTGAGGCAGGGGGATTGCCTCACGTTTAAGGCTAAGCTGGACTGTAATGTGAGACTGTCTCAAAAGACAGAAAGGGGGGGGGCAATGCAATGGGGATTGAATATCAAGCCTCGAAGCTGACCCTCAGCACCTGCTTTGACTGGCTACCGCTGAATGCCCTGCCTGTTCCCTGTCTTCACCCTGTGTCCTCACGTCCTGGAAGGAACGACTAATCACATCTAGGACAATTTCTGGAGAAAGAGAAACAAGGGAAAGGAACAGTTGGGTCTTTTCACCCAACTAGCTGGTTACCTTGCTTAGCCATCGTTCACAGTGTGTGGAGGCCCAGCTGCCTCTGGCTGTCCATAACCACCAGTCATCAGGTGAGGCAAGGCCTGAACTCCCATTTTATTCCCCATTTGTTAAGAAGATGAGAGTGGCTTTTCCCTTAGAGTGTTCTGCATTGTCTGATGCCTTCAGGACCCCCAAGACCAAAACCAGCCAGAGCCCCTTCTAGGTAGACAGTGGAGAGCAATTGTACCCTCCCAGAGCCTAGCTATGGGGGCAATGGGGTGTGCTGATGGGGAGAGGCCCTGGACTGCTGTAGAAATGGCCTTGGCTGAGATGGTAGTTTAGCTCCCATNCTGACCCAGGCTTGCATCTGTTTGTTACCCTAGTATCCTTAGCCTGAACTACCCCAGCAGGCATGGCAGCCCCATGTCCCTGTCACAGATAACCAAAGAAATCAGCATCGTGAATCCAGGGCCTGAGAGCAAGCTTCAACCCAGACGGCTGTGAAGCAGTCTGCTTCCCACACAACTGCTCCCCAGATGGATGGCCCAGGCCCCTGTACTCAGGTATCCTCTGCTGTCCTCCCCATGCCCAGCCAGCACTGCCCATCATCTCATAGTGACCCTGTTCTGCAGTAACCAGAAGAGTACGGTTAGCAGAAATAGTTCTCAGTGCAGGTGAGAAACAGGACAGCAGAGCTGACATCCGTGCCAGTCTCCATGCTCCAAGAGCAGCATTGTGTCTACCCACTGAATGGGCCAGAAGCCATAGCCGGGTGGTCACAGCCAGCCATCAGTCAGTGCATGATGTCAGCAACCTTCCATGAATACCTAAGCCTAAACATCGCAGTGTGTACCCCCATGGGTATCTAGGTAAGGAAAGTGGATGGAGCATATGGGAAGGAGCCAGGCTAGGTGGGGCAGGCACTGCCTAAGAGATCTGTCCTGGCAAGGGAAGGGGCATCATGGGGAGGTTCAAAGAGCTTAGAAGCTCCAAGGCTGGAGAGATGAGGCCAGGGGACCTGGCTATGGCTTGCTTTCCTTCTTCAGGTGGAGGCCTGTGGAAAGTCAGCAGTCTCCGAGCTCTGCTGTTTGAAAAGTCCTTCCAGGTCCCTGTTCTGAACCTTGGAGACATCCAATGTAGGAATAGGAGCATGGCCTCAGTTTCCAGCCAAGCCACCTCCATTGCAGTGTGTGTTGAGGGTTAGTGCCAGGGTAGCTTCCCCAGTGTGCACTGATGAGTCCCAAGAAAGTGTTCTTAGTGGCTTGGCCTGTCAGTAGTATGTGGTGGCCCAAGGGTGCCTTGGACCAGATAACAGAGATGCATTCTCCAAGTCCCCTGAGATAGGTTATCACCCATGCAGGGAGCCATCACCAGTCTCCATGTGTGCATCCCATGATTAGTCAGTCTGAAGCCTTTCCTTCCTAGTGGAGAAAATGCATGACTCCTGTTTGTGAGAGGTCTGAAGTGAAGCTAGGTGGTGTCT
>LZPO01066271.1:155813-174564 GCA_001675575.1 Neotoma lepida
AAAGGAAAGGAAAGGAAAGGAAAGGAAAGGAAAGGAAAGGAAAGGAAAGGAAAGGAAAGGAAAGGAAAGGAAAGGAAAGGAAAGGAAGGAGAGCGAGCCAAGACAAAACAAAAAACCACTGTCAGTTTATTCCCCCAAAGCCCAAATATCAATGTGGGTGAGTTTCTTTCTCTTTGGTAAACTCTGTGGATGCATAATTGACACATAGGAAAGAACACAGCTCATAAGCAAAGCGCATGGCTTGCTAAATTGTCAAAAAACAACATTGTACATCAGCGACACCCAGAAGAAAAGACTGTCAGCTGCCAGAGTCCCATCCACCTCTCAGTTCTCACTTCTGCCGTGATACCCATGAGCTTGGTTCTCTATCAGGCTTTGAAGCCTTTCCTGGCTCCTTCAGCACAGGGATGACGAGGACCCCCTACAAAAGGAAAAGAATCAAGCAGAGTGCAATCGAGGCGGGCCGGAAGTCCCCTGTGCAGGACTTCAGGCCCCTGTGCCAAGTGGGGTTTACCTTCCATAGGGCTTGGCCTTCTCACCCAGGCAGCCCCGAGAGGGACCCCNTGAGAGGCCATCTACAGAAAGCCAGCACCACAGCTTCCCAGGAAGAAGGGTTTCCAGCCGTGTGCCCATTTGGTAGACCAGAGAAAATGAACAAAAAGAAGGCTCTATTGTGCCTATCGTGCATAAGGATATGAATGTGGGATTGAGCCCCAACACCCCCACACGCACACGCACGCACGCGTGCATACAAAGTTTTATATTTTTAACTTGGAACCTTAGAAAGTCGCATCCAGCAAGCCTACATTCCAGATCCCTTTTCAGCACCCTCTCTGAGCCCCAGCCGGCAAGCTTGCTCTTCCTCTGTCCTCCCAAACTGTAATTGCCACCATCTGCCCAGAGTAGAACCTCCTGCTTCCAGAGCCCAGAGGTGTTTTCTGATCGCTGAATAAAAACTATCCCTTCCTGTCATTCATGAGCCATCTCTTTGGTTAAGGACACCCCAATCCTGGCTCCAGCCCCTGGCTCCAGCTCGGCTATGGATTCCATTGGGCTCACTCTTGCCCTCTGTGGGTTCCAGTGCCTCAGACTGTGACACATGTGAGTGTCTACACTGCTGCTGGACTGGGTGGCTGTGAGCCCCTGGGGCAGAGTCATTGCCTTTNACTTCAGCAGCATGCAAGACAGGTACATGGGTACAGGGACACTTGGCTGAGAGCAGTGTACAAGGCCTGTCCTTGTGGGCAGTGACTTTGGCCACCTACCTGGCCAGCATCCCCCTGACTCCTGATGGCAGGAAGCAGCTGCTGGATACAAGATGTGTCTGTGAGAAACTTGGTTGCTGGTTGCTGGTTGCTGGAGCAGACACCCTTTCACCCTGCCTGAGGGCAGAGCAGATGCCTAAGGCGTGAGCTGCTATCTATTCTCCAGATGCCTGACCATCTAGGTGGCCAGTCTAGAGCCCATCAGGGCCTCACAGAACTTCTGAGGACAGGCCCCCAGAAGGGGGCCCCAACCCAGGATGGGGCCAGGGGCCAATCTGAAGACTGCTGCTCTCTCTAAGCCTGCTTGGTTGGAGGAATCGTCTCTTGCAGGTTGGCAAAGGGTTAAACTAACTGTTGGTCACACAAAGGAGGCAGAAACAGGAGGATCTTGAATTCAGGCCCTGCCTGGGCTACAGGGTGAGCCTCCATCACAAACCCAGCCAACCTCAAAAACAAACAAACAACAAAGGAGGACTCCCATCCCGATTTCAAGTTATTAGATGACTAGTCTAAAACTAGTCATCCGGACCACATGTTTTGGCTAACAGATAGACATACAGGTGGGTGGGTTAGAAATGGGTGTACACTCGTCTGGTTAATGGATTTTGTTCAAGAGTGCTCATACCAGTCAGTGGAGAAAAGATAGTGTTTCATATCGTGGTGTGTCCCCATGGCAGGGAGATTTAAATGAGTGGTGACCTTTGCCTGATGGTTCATACCTTGAATGTGAGTGGGTCCTGTGGCAGGGATACCATTCCCAAAGGCATATTGCATCATGTCCTAAGCAGCTGCCACAGACTCNCTGGCTGATGAGAAAACAGGTGTACTTGGGAAGCTCATTAAACAAGGGTCCATCAGGAGCGTGTAGGAGCAGAGGGTGGCCTGTGACAAGCTGGGCTCTTGCTCTTACAATGGCAGGCAAACAAGTTCTGCCAGCAACTCAAATGAACTGGGAAGTAGATTCTTGGTCATCAGGCCTCAGAGGAGAGGAGAACACCACATGATCACACCCTGGTGGTGACCTGGGAGAGGCTCAGCCACTCAAACTCCTGACTCCCAGGAACTAAGATGCCAAGTGTGTGTTTGTCAAGTGAATAAGAGTGTGGTCATTTACGGTGTGGCACAGAAAACCAGTACAATCCATACGCCAAACAAAACATGAACCTCCACCTTGTTTCAGAGCAGATAGAGAATTAGCACAAAGATGAATCATAGGCCTAATTTAACTTACAGAAAACAGCAAAAACCCTGAGCACAGACCCGACTGGACAGGTGGAGACCAAGATGGGCACCATGGTGAGGTGGAGGGAAGCACCAGTATGGTACGGTGGTGCTCAGACCATGTCATGATGAATCAAGTGGTGACACCAGGACCTCTGATGGCATCCCCAGTCCCTTCTCTTCCCCTGCTTCCAGCTGCATGTACAGGTCCCCCTTCAGTGCAGTCCTGATCTGCTCCCTTTCCACCTTTGTGCATAGCCAGTCAACAGCCACTTCCTGATAGTGTTCCTCAGTGGTGGAGTGCTTGCCAATAGCCACCTCCCAGCCAAGGCCATGGGAGGAACCCTGGACTGGATAGGGTCTGTGATTCTTCTCAGTCCCTGCTGCCCCAGGAGCNAAGGGCCACAGGCTAGCAATCCTGTGCTAACTACATGCCTCCCACCAGAAGTTTCCACCAGGCTACCGAGCCNAACAGCTGAGTAGGGAGCCCATCTGAGAAATTTTGAAGTTAATTGTAAATGCAAGTATTGGGGTAGAAGAGGGGTATGGGGAGCTTCTGAGGCCTGTCCCTTTCCAGTAAGATNCCCAGGGAAACAGGCAGCCAGCTTAGGGTCATTGCTGACAACCAGAGCCCATGGGTCTCCAGGTAGACTAAATTCCCAGGCATTTGTGTGTGTACGAGAGGGAAAAGGACCAAGAGATGGTACTGTTAAGGAAGCCGATGAAATGGCCCATGGTAAGCAGCCTGTATGGAGGAAGTTGTGAAGGGGTCTACTAAAACTGAAGTAGGGGTGAGTGGAGGGTGCTGGGCACCTGGGGAAGGGAGNTGGCACAACAGTCCTGAACCTGCATCAGACACAATGACCCTGCTGAGTGTTTGCTGTGTGGTCAGATCCACAGAACTCCCTCTCTTTCCTCTTCTAAGGATAGGCTTTGCCTACCAAGTTCAGTGGAAGGATTAGCTGAGGTCAGGGACAGAGTGGGCTCTAGGCATGACTCCTCCAAAGTGCAAACATGAGACAGTTTCAGAAATGGAAGATAGCTCTCTGTATCGCTGGAGAGGTGGTCAGTGGCTAAGAANGCTACTACTCTTCCAGAGGACCTGAGTTCAGTTCCCAGCACCCACATCAGGCAGCTCACAACTGCCTGTAACTTCAGCTCTGGGAAGTCTGATGCCCGCTTCTGGCCACATAGAACTCTTAATGCATCTTGTTCTGTGGCCCCATGTGCATGCCAATATTTTCATCAAACTAGAAAATAAGACTGAAGAAAACTAGCATATGAAATGGCAGGAGAGGCAAACAAGACATTATGCCAAGCACCCAGTCCAGTCATCCTGGGCACAGGGGGCCATCCCAACCTCAGAGGAAGCCTCTGGGGTGACCTGGGTGTTGAGGGGATCTCTGAGGATAGATGGGGCAGGGGCTTGTACCTCATCTCCCAAGACTCCTGACTGTTGCTGGGAAATGAATGTTGGGAAAGTCACAGCAGAAGGAGTCCAACGGGGAGGGCATTGTGAAAAGGTTTCAAAGGACAAAGTTTAGTGCAGGGGGAGCAGTATTTTCCGTGAACTCCTGCCAACTTATACTCATTTGAAGTGACCTGAGGAGGTTACACTGTTTACTGACCTAACATTGGTGGTGGGCCTGGTAGTAACAGAGACCAATATAACCTGAGTCCAGTTGAGACAGGTGACAAAGACAACCCAACATGAGGGGCTTCATCCTAGAAGATTTCCTAGAGGAGAAACATGGCAGAGGAAGTATGAATTGAATACAGACCATAGACCGAAGATAGATATAGGCAGACAGTGTTCATCTGTCCTCTAGCCTGTGTCCATCTGTCTTTTGGGGAGAATGATATATTTCTCAAACAAATCAGTATGTGTGACTATAATGGAGGACTATAAAGAAGATTCTATGGGCANACAATTGAGGCAGAAGAGGGTGACAGCTAGGGTGTCCAATGCTGTCTAACAAACATTCCCCAAAGGTAGCAAACAACCACTATTACCTCTTTTTTAATTTTAAACATTATTTATTTTTATTTTATGTATATGAGTTTTTGCCTTCTGTGCACCACATGTGTACATTGCTCTTGGAGGCCAGAGAGGGTGTGAAATCCCTTGGAACTGGAGTTACAGATGTTTGTGAGCTGCTATGTGGGTGCTGGGAATTGAACCCGGGTTCTCTGAAGGAGCAGCAAGTGCTCTCAACACAGAGCCATCTCCAGCCCCCACCATTAGCTCTCACAGGTTCTCAGGGTCAGAAACACAGGATGAGCACAGTGGGAGTAGCCTGGTTCGTTATGTCTGGGACTCAACAGGGGATGTGAAGGCAAGGTTCTGGGTTGTCTGAAAGCCCCTTTGCTCCCATGGGGCTGGGCTGAGCTGTCAGGAGTTAGCGTGGACCAGGTGCCGAGGAAGAGCATTCTGGGCAGTGAGAACACCTGGAACGGGAGAGAAGTGGGTCTGGTGCACCACGGGAAGACGAGTGTTTCAGGATGAGGTTGCACAGGACCCTGCAGGCCGTAGGTGGATTACACCTTGAGCCTGAGGATTCTGTGAGCCCATGACGTGACTCGATCAGGTGGATGTTTGCTATTTCTTTTAATTTAACTCCTAACCCTTCCTTCCTTCCTTCTTACCTTCCTTCCTCCCTCCCTCCCTCCCTCCCTCCCTTCCTTCCTTCCTTCCTCTTTCTTCTTTCTTTCTTCCATTTACAGTGCTAAGGATGGAACTCAGAACCTCACACATGGTTTACAAGCACACGCACACAGTCCATTGAACTTATTAATCAAAGTGGACAAAACNAAGTGTTGACAACTAACCTCAGCAGCACATTAAAATAAACATTAAACAAAAATAAATAAACATTAAAATAAAATTAAATGTTTATTAAAAATAGTCAATATGGTGGTACACAACTAAATCCCTACACTTGGAAAGCCNAGGCAGGAGAATCACAAGTTGAAGACCAGCTTGATCTACATAGCAAGATCCTGTTCCTAAGTAACTAAATACAGTCAAACTCAATGAAACATACTACTTCAGAATAGCTTCTTTGAAGCCACAACAGCATATAAATATGTTTAAAACTAAAATACAGAGAGGAAGTTTGATTAGAACGCTAAGCAAATGTGGTGCTTTGAAAGAAAATGGGAGGAGTGGCACTATTAGGAGGTATGGTCTTGTTGGAGGAAGTGTGTCACTGTGGGGGCAGGCTTTGAGGTCTTTTTCTCAAGCTTCACTCAGTGTGACTTTCAGTTGACTTCCTGTTGCCTGCAAAATGTAGAAGTCTCAGCTCCAGCACCACGTATCCCTGCACACTGCCATGCTAATAATGGACTGAACCTCTGAAACTGTAAGCAAGCCACCTCAATTAATTGATTTNTTTATAAGAGTGGCCGTGGTCATGGTGCTTCCTCACAGCAATAGTAAACCCTAACTAAGACAGCAAACTTCCAACATTTTTAGAGATCATCACAAAGGGCAAAATTACGTTTTTCACAGCAATATGGCCCATTGGAATCACCATGTTGGCCAGCTTTAGAATACTTGTTCACGGGATGGACCTAGTCTTTAGCTGGCCTCCTGTTTTCTTCTTCTCAGTTAGAGNTTTGTGGATGTGTGGGGAGCCATGCCACCACAGCAATTGTAGCCTTGATAAGAATCCAGTTCTTTGTCCCCACAGAGAGCAAGGTGCAATGACAGCCATTTACCTTAAGTCTTGATTTGTTTCCTGTCAGTTCAGGCACCTTTTGTGGTGAGGTGCTCAGGAGGGCTCTGCTGTGCCCAGTGGNAGTGGCACTTCCCTGTCCATGACTGTCCTACGTTTCAGAGGCTGATAAACATGGCCTACAGTGACCTGTGAAACCAGCTCTCTGTAGTAGGAAGCCTTTAAGAGGCCTTGCCATTGACCATCTCCAATTCTGCTGAAGCTTAAGCAGAAAAGACAGAGGAGGGCTGGGGAGATGTCTCATCAATTAAGAACACTTGTTCTTCTGGAGGACATGAGTTCAGTTCCCACGACCCATGTTGAGAAGCTCACAACCATCTGTAACTCCAGCTCCAGGGGATCTTCTGGCCCCCTTGGGCACCTGCACATGTTGGATCATGCGTGCACGCACACACACACACACACACACACACAGAGAGAGAGAGAGACAGAGACAGAGACAGAGACAGAGACAGAGACAGAGACAGAGACAGAGACATACCAGTAAAAATAAATCTTAAGAATAAAAGGCAGAGAGAGGGCTAGTCAGACACACAGACCCATCACCTACTTACTTCTTCACCACACAATAGTTCAAACTACCCAACAGATGTTCTAAAAGAGGCTTCATCTGGGCTGAGTGGAGAATGGGCCAGTCAAGGGGAGACAGAGGTCTCAGAGGCTCTCTGACTGCTGCCTGGATAACATAGCAGCCTCTCATTCTCTGCTTAAGGAGGGTCACTGACAAAGACAGATGCATGAGTCCCTCCTGGCCTGAGAACCCCATGTGATGATTTGAATGGCTNTCCTGGGTTTGTGAATTTGTGAACACTGGTACACAGTTGATGATTCCACTTGGGGAGGCTGTAGGACTTTTAGGGCATGGAGAGTTGCTGGAGGAAATACCTCACTGGAATAGGCTTTTCGAGTTTGTAGCTTGGAGCTGGAGAGATGGCCCAATGATTAAGAGCACTTGCTGCTCATTCGAAGGACAAAGGTTCAATTCCCAGCATCCACACAGTGGCTCACAACCATCTGTAACTCCAGTTCCAGGGGAACTGACGCCCTCTTCTGACCAGGCATACACAGTACACATACATACATGCAGGCAAAACACTCAGACACATAAAGTAAAATAAATCTAAAAAAAATATTTAAAAGAGTTCATAACATCACCCCACTTCCGGTTTGCTGTCTGCTTCCTGTGTGCAGTTGAAATGTAACANCTCAGATCCCTGCTCCTGCTGCCCTGCCTCCCCGCCATGATGGATTTTCCCTCTGCAACCGTGAGTCAAGATAAGCCCTTCCTCCTGTAAGTCACTTGTCATGGCGTTTCATCACAGCCACAGAAAAACAACTAATACAGAAATTGGTACCAGGCTTGGTTCTAGAGAAACCGAATTTTAAGGATGGGTTTTTTTCTTTTCTTTCTTTTTTTTAATTTTAATATTTTTGAAACGGTATTTCTATGTAGCCCTGGCTGTCCTGAAACACTGTAAAGCAGGCTGGCCTCAAGCTCACACCACCCAGCATGGATGAATTTCTCTAGAGGGTTTGGTGGTAGCTGGAGCTGGCTCTCTAATTTAATGAAACCTATAGTCACTAAAAACTCCCTTGGTAGCACAGAGAACACTGCAAGTCCATGGTGTGAACTATTTAAAGAATTGTGAAAGAGAAGACGGGCATTGGTGGCTGGCACACGCCTTTAATCCCAGCACTCAGGAGGCAGAGGCAGATGGATCTCTGTGAACTTGAAGCCAGCCTGGTCTACAGAGTGAGTTTCAGGTCAGCCAGAGCTGTTACACTGTTACACAGAGAAACCCTGTCTTGAAAAACAAAACAAAACTACAAAAGAAAAATGTATTTGCTACTCTTGATTCACCTCTTGTGAGGACCAAAAAACTTAGTGACTTTATGCATGAAACTGCTGATCGTGCTGGCTGGTTGCCTCTAGCATCTCTGGATAAAGTGACAAAGGAAAAGATCATGATAAAATTAGCCAGCTCCAGGTGCACATAAACAATCTAGAGGTTTCTAAGTGTGTCCTTCCTGGAAAAGAAGTTCTCCAGCAGCCGTGGAGCTCAGGTTGCAAAAACAAACAAACAAACAAACAAACAAACAAACAACTCAAGCCCTCACTATATGATTGGCTGACTTACAACACAGTTTTAAGTTCCAGCCTTGAAGGGTGTCAGCAGTTTAAGTGAGAGTACTGACTGGAGAGGACGGGAGCCTGTAACATGGCATGGAGATCTGTGGGAGAATCCTAATAAGGTTGAGAATATTGAACCCTCAGATTTCAAAGGGTTTACTGTTAATCCTGAGATTCACCAAAGAAAAACCAGTTCCACCATTTTGGGCAAAATTTGAAGCAAGCTGTATTAAAATACTAAATACTGACCAAGACAGACTTTCAGGACCACTCCCTTGGAAACATCCCAGCTGAATGGCTCCGAATCACCTGTTGTTGGGGCTTAAATGGACAAAACTCATAGACCACCATACTTTCCCATGATACTTTCCCATGAGGCTTTGTTGTTATTCTTCAAAAACTACAACTCCCAGCATCCCAAGAAGGTAGCTAGTCCTTGGGGCGGTAGGGCTTGCAGGTTAATTTAGGGTATTAAATTTACCTCACCTGAGGAAGCAGTGTCCTCACCCTGAGAAAAAGATGCATGGCCACCCCTTGAAGAACTTCCATCTCTGCCCTTACCTGAGGGAATTAATCCTGCATTGTCTTCAGAACCTGCAATAACCTTCCCTGAAGGAGCTGTCAGGGAAGACAATGCTGATGTCCCTACGTGCCCACCGACCATTGCCTTTAGACCTATAACCAAAGCCAAGCAAGCCCCTAGAAGTGAGATAGAAAGTGTGGCCCAGGAAAAGTTAAACTACATAACTAAAGAACTTGGCAAGNTTGCTAATTCNTTCAAGCAGAAGTCTGGGGAATACGTGTGGGAATGGATTTTAAGGGTGTGGGAACCTTTTTAATTCACCATTTTAATTTCACCATTTTAATGGTGAAAGGAACATAAAACTGGTTTGGACTGAGTTTATTGATATGAGCCCACTGAGTGGATAGTCTAGGTTTAATATGGAAGTTTGCACAGTTAAAAAAAAGTATCAAAGTTTATTTAGTTGATTGGTTGAAGCATTTGTCAACAGATGGCCTACTGAGGAGCTGGAGATGCCCAATATCCTTCCTTGGTTTTGTGTTGATGAAGGGATTTTAAGGTTCAGGGAAATTGTAATGTTGGATGTTGCCAGATCTTCCAGAGGACTCAAGTTCAAGTCCCAGAAACCACATGGTGGCTGACAACCATCCATAACTCCAGTTCCAGGATATCCAATGCCCTCTGACATCTGTGGATACCAGGCATACACATAGGGCACAGATATACATGCAAGCAAACATATATATATATATAAATAAAATTTTAACTTAAAAAATAAAAAACAAACTTAAAACCTAATCCTCCACAATTGGAAGGCCCAGAAGACATGCCCTTCACTAATCCTGTAAGGCAGAAAATGGTGAGAGAGGCACCAGCACGTTGAAAGAGCATTGTTGACTATACAAACTTAATCAACTAGTGACCCCAGTTATTGCACCTGGCCCCTCCCTCCACTAAGAAAGAAGCACAGCATTTAGTGGGCCTATTTAGATTCTGGAGACAGCACAGTCCTCACTTGGGTGTGTTACTCCAGCCCATANACCAAGTAACTTGGAAAGCTGCTAGCTTTGTGTGGGGCCTGGAACAGGAGAAGGCTCTTCAACAGGTCCAGGCTGCTCTGCAGGCATCCCCNCCACTTGGACCATATGATCCAGCAGACTCTATGGTACTTGGGGTGTCATTGGCAGATGAGGATGCTCTTTGGAGCCTTTGTCAGGCCCCTATAGGTGGATCAAAGAACAGACCTTTGGGATTTTGGAGNAAGACTCTATCATCATCTGGAAACAACTATTCTTGNCCTGCTATGGGCCATAGTAGAAACTGAACATTTGACAATGGGCCACCAAGTTACCATGCAACCTGAGCTACCCATCGTGAATTGGGTATTATCAGATCCACCAAGCCATAGAGTAGGACATGCACATCAGTAATCCAGTATCAAATAGAAGTGATATATATGTAATCAAGCTCAGGTAGGTCCTGAGGGCATTACAAGAGACAATGGGCCAAAATACCTATTATTTCTACTCCCATTGCAATGCTGTCTGCTACCAAGCATGCACCTATAACCTCCCTGTGTGTGCCCTGTGATTAGTTGACTAAGGAAGAGAACATTAAGACACAGTTTACTGCTTGTTCTGCACAATATGTGGGTACCACAAGAAGTGGACAGCTGCAGCATTACAACCCCTTTCTGGGACAACTCTGAAAGACACCAGCAAAGGGAAACCTTCATAGTGGGCAGAACTTTTTATTTGGGAGGAGAAATGGCCAGATGTGNGATTGTCCACTGACTCATGGGCTGTAGCCAATGGACTGACAGGATGGGAAAGGACTTGGAAAGAGCATGATGGAAAAATTAGTTAGTGAGAAAGACATTTGGAGAAGTTTCTGGATGGATCTCTCCAAATGGACAAAGGATGTGAAGACACTCATGTTCACTGTAAATGCTCATCAAAAGGTGACTTCAGCAGAGGAATAGGTCTGATGTGCTGTTCTATGAACCATCAACCTCTTTCTTTGGCCAGCCTTGTCATTGCCCAATGGACCCATGTATAAAGTGGCCATGGTGGAAGAGATGGAGGTTGGTTCTTCATGGACTCAACAACAGACTTCTACTCACCAAGGCTGATCTGGCTGCAACTGCTGCTGAATGTCAGGTCTGCCAGCAAGAGAGACCAATACTGAGCCCCCAATATGACACCATTCCCCCAGGTGACCAGCCAGCGGTCTGGTGGCAGGTTGACTACATTGGACCACTTCCTCCATGGAAAGAACAACTCCTTACTGGAGTAGATACTTATTCTGGTTGTGGATTTGCCTTTCCTGCACATAATACTTCTGCCAAAACCACCATCCATGGACTTACAGAATGCATGATCCACTGACATGGTATTCCATGCAGTATTTTTTCTGACCAGGGAACTCCCTTCACAGCCAGAGTAGTGCAGCAGTGGGTCCACCATCATGGAATCCACTGTCTTACCATGTTCCCCACNGTCCTGAGGCACTTGGCCTGAAAGAATGACAAAAAGGCCTTTTGAAGACATAGTTGCAACACCAATTGGATGTCAGTAGCCCAGAAGGTTGAAACAGGATTCTCCGGAAGGTGGTATATGCTTTGAATCAATGTCAAATATATGATATGGTGTTGTGGAATATTTGTACACTGTGTGAAGATGTATTGCTGTGATTGGTGTGATAAAAGGCTGAATGGCCAATAGCTCAGCAGGAGGTATAGGTAGGACTTCCAGGCAGAGAGAGAACTCTGTGAAGAAGAAAGCCAGACATGGAGGAAGCAGGGTGGGCAGTACAGAGATGAACCATGAAGGCTAAGCTTTCATAATTAATAATAAATCTGTGTCATTATTTGTGAGCTGGCGATCCCAATGAGAAAGTACTGCTACAGTATGGTTTCTCTCATAGCCAGGATCCATGAGTCNAGGAATCAAGGGGTAGAAATGGGATTAGTTCCACTCATTATTACTCTTAGTTACCCACTAGGAAAATTTTTCTTCCTGTTCGTGAGACCTTAAGCTCTGCTAGCCTAGAAGTTTTGTTTCCAGGTGAGTGA
Source organism: Neotoma lepida (assembly GCA_001675575.1). Taxonomy (NCBI): domain Eukaryota; kingdom Metazoa; phylum Chordata; class Mammalia; order Rodentia; family Cricetidae; genus Neotoma; species Neotoma lepida. The sequence continues at coordinate 167,764 of LZPO01066271.1, forward strand.
CCACACATGTCAGGAGACACAACAAACATTCCATTGAACTNGAAGCTCAGACTTTCTCTTTATCATTTTGGGTTTCTGGTGCCTTAGATGTTCTTAGCCAAAATGCTAAGAAAGGGATGACAGTGTTGGAAGGGGTGATTGATTCAGATTATCAAGGAGAAATTGGATTTCTTCCTCACAATGGAGATTGTGAAGAAAGATTATGTCTGGAATGCAGGAGATCCTTTGGGGCATCTCTTGGTGCTATCATGTCCTGTGATTAAAATCAATGGGAATCCAGGCAGGATGACAAAGGGCACAGATCCATCAGGAATGAAGGTATGGGTCACTCCTCCAGGAAAAGAATCAAGACCTACCTACCTAAATTCTTATTTAGGGTGGAGGACATACAGAATGGGTAGAAGAGGAAGGTAGTTATATTAGCTAAGGCCATGGGACCAGTTACAGAAAGGAGGATTATAATTAACATGAGTATTTCTGTCATATTTTGTTAAGAATGTGTTTGTGCCAGGTGTTGGTGGCACATGCCTTTAATCTCAGCACTGGGGAGGCAGAGTTAGGCATCCCAGGACAGCCAGGGCTGCACAGAGAAACCTCATCTCAAAAAAACCAAAAACTAAAATAAAACAAAAATAAGAATGTGTTTGTGCAGATTTTTGTGTTTTGTTTCCTTTTATGTCTTTATCTTATAATGTAGCATCAATTGAGATAATACCAGTGGCTATCATATGTAAGCTGAGACACTAAAAGAATGTCCCTCAAGCTACATTGCCACCTAGTCAAAGATAAATATTACATTTGCAGCTGTATGTGAGATAGTTACATCATCTTAGGCATAGCTAGGGCCTGGTTTATTTAAGGAAGTTAAACATAACATTAAGAGGTATGATTGCGCCAAGTTGGCAAGGGGTGGGCTTATGATGGCTAATCTTGCTTGTCAACTAGACCACATCTGGAATCAACTGAAACCCCAGCATCTGGGCACTCCTGTGCAAGATCATTCTTGGTTGGATCATGTGAGGTGGGCAGCCCCGTCCTCAATCTGGATGCACCCACCCTACCCCATAAAATCTGTGTAATTTGTTGAAGGATGTTTGTAAAAGTGTCTGTCAAGTCCAGACTCCCCAAGGCACAGTAAATGGTTGCCATGTTTCTTAGTACTTATAAACCACATTTCTTGCTTTTTCTAAATCAAATTCAATCTATCTGGAGCCCCTATTTGTCAAGTGTACACAGACCCATGCTGTATTCTTATTGTGGTGGTTTGAATAGGGGTAATCCCCATAGACTCATGTGTTTGAGTGCTTGGCCCATATTGAATGGCACTATTAGAAGGTGTGGCCTTGTTGGAGGAAGTGTGTCACTGTGGGGGCAGGCTTTGAGGTCTTATAAACTCGTCTGGCCAGTCTGACACAGTTGCTTCTGATGCCTATGGATCAAAATATAGAACTCTCAGCTCCTTCTCCAGCACCATGTCTGCCTGCAGGCTGCCATGTCCCATCATTATGATAATAGACTAAAACTCTGAACACACTAACCCAGCATGTGAAGGTGGCTAANCTGTGAGTGGCATGGGGTGAGGTGTTTTGTCTTTGATAACCTGCACAATAACTGCTGTGACTTAGAGATACTGTCTTCTTGTGACCTCTCTAGTCTAAGCAGGAGCCCCACCAAAATACCTTTCCTGGAAAGTAGAGCCATGTGTAGGGTGTGGGTGGCAAAATCATGGTATCCTTGAATAGCCCCAGGCAGAAAAAGCCATTACAAGTATCTTAGTTGGGGTTTCTAATGCTGTGAAGAGACACCATGACCATGGCAACTCTTATAAAGGAAAACATTTAATTGGGGGCTGGCTTACAGTTTCAGAGGTCCAAACTGCTTCCTGGTGTCTGTGGATGAAGTATCTTTAGGGTCCCAGAAAGTAAATTTTGAGATAATGACCACGTCCTGGGAAGAGCAGCAGTAACCTTTGCTGATAAATATCACCTGTCAAGTTTCAGGAGGTCTNACCTGATCAAACCTGATCCATATTAACCCTGAAGGAATCCACAGCCTCTCATCTCCTGTGGGAACAAAACTTCAAAGCATTTTTGATTTCCATTTGACAAATATATTTTTTGACTTTTTAAAAGTTAAGGCATTCCTAAAGTGTATAGGCTGATTTGTTTCAACAGTTCCTCTTTCAGTTCAAGGTCTTTTTGCAGCTGTCCTTTGCTTTGTAATAATCAAAAAAATTTAAAATCAACACAATAACATACAGGATCCAGACCCCCTATGTATTTCCCATCTTACGCGGCTTTTTTCTTTTATATTACTTTTACTCTCTCTTTAAAGACTTTATTATTTTTTAACTATTCANTTTTTTCTATGACTATACCCTTTTTCTTTTCTTAAGCCTGTGTACATTGTTAAAACACACTGTAACTTGTTTAGAGGTTTTTATGTCTGGACTTTTGCTGCATATCTTTTAGCCTGCTAACCTAAACCTGGATCTTCTGCACACAGCTCTCAGCTGACTCCACCCACTTCTTGGGTTGTGAAAACCAAGCATGAAATTCTAGACTAGTCAGAGGTTTGTCTGACCAGGAACTGCATTCAACTTTCCTAGAGCNCTAAAATGCCGATGCTTGCACTGTGGTNGGCATTTTAACTTAGTTGTTTGTTCCTACTTAATGTACTCGCTACTCAAGGATTCACTGTTTGATAGAAACTGTCCAGCCAAAACTCTTAAAGGAGCCGTATCCCTCCCCCCATTTTTTAAGCTTTTTCAGGCACTATGGACATTCAAGCGCCACGTTGGTACGCCAAAATGTTGTTGGGGTTTTTACTCTTTTGGGAAGCCTGCCACCCAGCTCCGAAATAAATCACACACAGAGGCTTATTCTTAATTATAAATGTCTGGCCTTAGTTTGGCTTGTTTCTTGTCGCTTTTCTTAACTTTAAATTAATCGGTCTGTCTTTTGCCTCTGGGCTTTTCTCTTTCTCTTACTTCTGTAACTCNTNCTCTTCCTCCATGTCTTGCTGTGTAGCTGGGTGGCTGCCCCTTGCATCCTCCTCTTTCTCTCACTCTTTCTTGTCTCCTCCCAGNTTTCTCCTTCTATGTATTCTCTCTGCCTGCCAGCCCCACCTATCCTTTCTCCTGCCTTGCTANNGGCNGTTCAATTCTTTATTAGACCATCAGGTGCTTTAGACAGGCAAAGTAACAGAGTTACAGAGTTAAACAAATGCAGCATAAACAAAAGTAACACATCTTAAAATAATATTCTACAACAAGGGGCTGTTCTAGAGTCTGAGGATGGGGAGAAACAGGGTGATCTGAGCCTCTGATGGACTCTGACTTGGTAGGCAAATCGTTTGTCCGCATGTACACAGTGTGCCGGTGGGTACCAGAGAGCTTGTACCTGCCTTACCTTTTGCACTAGGTGGAAATGCTACCTTCAACTCCAAGCCCATGCAGGCAGAGTGTCCCCTAGCTCTCTGCCATCATGTCAGCATAGCACTCACTTTATTGTTTTGGACCTGAGAGGCANGCAGGGATGACTCTTCAGGGAACTCAGTATTGGACTGCCAGCAGAAGCTACTCCCCTTCCTTTCCTCAGGATTTCTTGTAGAAATCCTGGGTAGACCTCCAGGGGCTCAGGCAACTCTATCACCCTGGAAAGGGAGTGATGGCCCTGCCCCTCCTGCTGGGTGCTGGCTGGTAGCCAGCCCTGGTTTTCAATATTCTGCTGCTAAATGGAACCCAGATGTTACTTAGGAATCTGATGTCAACAGAGCTCCACAGGCAGTTGGTCCTTCCTGCTGTGGGTAGACAGAAGCCTCAGACACCCAAACCCAGCAGAGCTTTAGGGGACACTTCTGGTGTAGCCAATTGGGGGGTTATTAGCTAGCCAAATTTATGGGTGGTTATCAGGTTCGTGCAATGACTGGACAAGATGATGGGTAGGATCTCAAGCGAAGTGCTGGCATTATAGGNATGTATCGCAGGCCCAGACAGCCTGACTCCCTGTGTTGTTAAATGTGTTTTTAATCTGAGGCCTGGTCTCCATCAGGCTTGGGAGGGTCAGACTGGGAGAAGGGACAACCAGGAGCTGAGGGTGGGTGCCCCATGTCTTCCTGCTCTATGAACTCTCCTGGGTACCATACACACTCTTCCTTCCACTCATGTGTACTTTGAGCCAGGCATTCTGACAGCACCCAGTCAGATCCTCCTGGATGCCAGCAAAGCCCACTGTCCTTGAGAGCAACTTGCAACACAGTGGTCTCAAAAGCAGAAACTGGGCAGGGTTTGGGCGGAGCCACAGTTGAGATCTGGGTCTGGCTGATTCCAGGCAAGGATTCTTTCTCCCAGACTCTGGCAGGCATGGCTCTGGGAAAGAAGATAAACCAGAGGCTCTGTCCTGGAGTGATGCCAACATGGGGCAGAGAAAAGGGAGAGAAGGNGCCAATAGAAGTGGAGGGCCCAGGAGCCATCTCTGGTGGATTGGTGATTGAAANAGGGANAGGATCTCATCGAGTGACAGCCTGGGGGCAGTGGCCCTGGAGGAAGCAAGGCATGCTCATTCATAGCAATATGTGTTCCCAGGCTGGCTTCTGGGTNGAGAAGAAGATTGCAAAAAAGNACATTAAAGGGCAACTGTGGTATTTAGATAGGACTGTATTTTACCTATGAATAGTGTGTCAATATACGATTTCTTTCATTGACATCTAAATTGTAGCTATGTAAGAGAATGTCCTGTTCTTAGAAAACANAGCTGAAACTAAGGGCGATGACTCACAAAGCTTTGACTTAATCTCCAATGACTCCACAAATAACACTCATCAAAGTGCAGACACATTGAGATACGGAAAACGGCAACCTGCTGACAGTTGGGGAATTCAGTTGAAAGATACANAAATACTCACTGCATTATTAGCGCAACTCTGCTCGAAGTTTGAAAACTTTCCAAGGAGAAGAGAAGAAAGAAGGCAAAAGAAGTGGAGGTAGAGAAGTCAAGAAGGAGAGAAGCTGGCAGGCCCTGCCTCAGAGGGGAAAGGGACCTGCAGCCAGAGAGGGCAGGAGACAGGCTGCAGAAGACAGGGCCTGTGAGGGGTGAGCAGGTGACTGAAGAGTAGGGGGGAGGAGCTGCCAGGCTCAGGGGTGTGAGAGAGCTGAGGGGATTGGAAGCCATCCTTCCAAGATCACCTGGGTGCCTGCATGGAGCCCCACCCCTGCCTCTGAGCACAGCAGATGTGAGAAGTGTCCTGCTTAGGGTGGGAGAGGTCTTTCCTGGGAAGGCAGAAAGGCTTGACAGGGACAGAGGTGACAAGAGCCAGGGGGCCTCTTGCTCCTGCCATAGGTCTTACCACGTGGCATTATCTGCTCCCACCCAAGGTGCAAGTCCCCAAAATGCAACGACTCTTCACCATGTCTTTTTGTTATTGCTTTAGCCCCAGCACCGGCCAAGGGCTTAACAGTGGTGGCTGGAGTCTGCAGGGTGTCCCTGGGCAGGTACTTTGTGGGACANTANGGCAAGGATCTGCTGTAGGTCACTCTCCTGAACTGTCCTCTCTCATCCTCCTGTCCACCCCTATCACCAGCCTTACAGCATCTTCCCTCTATAAAGTCTTTGTGTCCAGATGTCCCTACCTTTTGTGTGTATTTTATTTTATTTTCGAGACAAGGTTTCACTGTGTAGCTCTGGATGTCCTGGAACTTGTTATGTAGACCAGGCTGGCCTCGAACCCTTCATTCTCCCTCTTCCTCCTCCCTAGCTCAGGGATTACAGATGTTGGCTACCAGACCCAACTTCAAATTTCTTTTTCTTCTAAGGATACAAGTCACTGGGTGGTGGCACACTAATGACCATCCCAGCTAACCACCTCTGCAGCAATTATATTTCTGAGTTTTTAGGGAGCTGCATTTCAACCCACAAAGAGTGGAACAATAGCAAGGGAAATATGGAAGGTGGAAGTGAAGCTGGGTCTGGGGACAGTGGTGTGGGCTGGGGACAGTGGTCTGGGCTGGGGACAGTGTTCCAGGCTGGCTCATTGCTTCTGAAGCATTGCTGTGAGCAGAGTGCCTACAGACACAACTTAAGGGAGGAGGAGTTTCAGGCCGTNGTGGTGGGGAAGACACCAGACGGCGGTTTGGTTCACAGCAGCANGGGCATGTGACAGAGGCTGCTCCCACCACAGGGGCCAGGAAGCAGAGAGAGGCAGGAGTTAGGTGCTGTTTCCTCTTTCGTTTTAATTTTTTGTGTATATTACACCTACTTGTGTGTGTGCACATGTGTGNGAATGCATGTGTTTGTGTGTGTGTCTGTGTCTGTGTACATGTGTTGGCTGGAGGACAACTTGCTGGAGTCAGTTTTCTTTCACCATCCAAGTTCCTGGGATCAGACTTGTGGTCATCAGGCTTAGCACACGTGCCCTTACCTGCTGAGCCCTCCTCTTGGACCTGTTTGTTTTAAGACACTTGTACCCACATACTTGTGCCTCAGCCTCCTCAGCACTAGGATTCTAGGTGTGTGGTGCCAAGATGGGCTTTAGGGGCTGAGTGTAGGCTCCAAAGGCTCACTCTTGACTTATGTGGTTGTTTCAGTAAGAATGGTTCCTGTAGGGTCATAAATTTGAATGCTTGGTCAGTAGGGAGTGGTGCTCCTTGACAGGGATTTTAAATTATGTTCTGTAGTTCTCAACCTTCCTGATGCTGAGACCCTTTAATGCAGTTCCTCATGCTGTGGTGACCCCCAACCATAGAATTATTTTCGTTGCTACTTCATAACTGTAATTTTGCTACTGTTATGAACTGTAATATAA
>LZPO01066271.1:177047-182047 GCA_001675575.1 Neotoma lepida
TCCACCTGCCTCTGCCTCTGGAATGCTGGGATTAAAGGCGTGCGCCGCCACCGCCTGGCTCAGCTTGTTTTCTTATACAACCCAGAACCACCTGCCCAGGGGTGGCACTGCCCACAGTGGGATGGACCTTCCCACATCAATTACTAATCAAGAAAATGTCCCCATAGATTTGCCTACTGATAGAGGCAATTTCTCAATTGAGGTTCCCTCTTCCCAGATGACTCTAGCTTGTGTCAAAGTTGACAAAAACTAAACAGCAGGGTGAAAGGTCATGATGGCTCAGAGACTAAGTCAGGATAATACAGAGTTCAAGTCCATCCTAGGCTACAAAGCAAGACCCTGTTTCAAACAACAACTTAGCACACACACAGGGTAGGGGGGTCATTCAGCCAGCAGCTGTGAGGAGCTGCAAGACACGTGCTGTCTAAATGTACTTCAGCATCCTAGAACAGAAGGATCTTTGGGAAACCTGTACAATATTGGTTCATTAGCAATGTGAGTCGTTGAAAACAGGAAAGAGAGTGTGAGAGGGCTCGTGGGAACCAGTGCTAGCTCAGCAAATGTTCTGCAGATCTAAGTGTATCCTCAAAATTCAAGTATTTACTTTAAAAATGTACATTTTGATAAATCAAGTGATCACAGAAAAGCTGGTATTTCAGGAATTGCAACAGTTTAGAGATTTTTTTTAATTTTTCTTAGAATTTTTTTTCTTTTTTATATTTTTCAAATTTTATTTCATGTGTGTGAGTGTTTTGCCTGCAGGTATATATGTGCACCGTGCATATGCTTGGTGCTCAAGGAAGTCAGAAGAGGACTTTGGATGACCTGGAACTGGAGTTACAGGTGGTTGGGAGTTGCCACGTGGGTGCTGGGAATTGAAACTGGGTCCTCAGAAGAGCAGCCAGTGCTCTTAACCACTGAGTCATCTCTCCAGCCCCTAGGGGTTTTTATCTTTATACAAAATAAAAAACAAAAAACAACTCTGGTTCTTTTGTCTGGAGAGACAGCTCAGTGCTGAGGAGCACGTGTTCTCACAGAGGACCTGAATTCAGTCCTAGAACCCATGCTCCCCACACTCCCCTAACAGCACCACTTAGAAGCCCAGCTCCTGGGGATACACCTGCATCTACCCCCACATACACAAGTAATTAAACATAAAATAAAGGGGAGGAAGAAGGCAGACAGGGAGTGGGGGAGGAGAAGGAAACAGGAAACAGCCACAAAGCTCAGAAGCAAACAGACACACCTGGCAAGCCGTGACAACTGGGAGGATACAGGGCATCCTGGGCCCCTTCTTAGGGGACAGTCTCAGAAAAGCAGAACGCTGGNATCCCTTTAGGCCTGACTCCTCCAACCCTGACTCAGGTCCCATTGTGTCGGTTTCTTTCCTTGTTGCTGTCATCAAATACCTAACAAAGCAATTCAAGGAGGGGAGTATTCTGGTTGATGATTCAGGGGATAAAGTCCATCGTGGCAGAGAAGACACCGCAGTGGGACTCGCTCTTGTCAGGGTTGGGAGGGTCCCAAGGCTGCTCGCTCACATTGCTGCCAATCAGAATTGGGCAGGAAGCAAGGCTGCCTGCGACTCTACAGCTCCCCCCTCTGTTNAGCTGCCTAAAGGCTCCCTCCCTTGTCCCTCACTCAGCAAGAAGGCTGAATTCACTGTAGCCTCTTTGGCCTGGCCCTGTCTATCCTTAACATGTTGTCCCCTCTCTGACCACAACTACCCTAGCAACTCTCTCTCTCTCTCCCTGCCATTTCCAAATAGCCATTCTCTGTGTGTGTCTCTCTCCTTATATTTTTGTGTGTACAAATGCTGCCTGCTTGTATGTATGTGCCCTGTGTGTATGCAGGGTCTGGGGAAGCCAGAAGAAGGCAGCAGATCCCGTGGAAATGGAGTTGCAGACAATTGTGAGGCTCCATGTGGGTGCTGGAAACTGAACCTGAGTCTTCTGCAAGAGCAACAAGTGCTCTTAGCCACCGAGCCAGCTCTCTAGCCACTTTCACCCAGANACTTCACACCCACCAATCGCTTTTTATTGTTTATTTGTGCCACTGTCCCTCCTGCCAGAGGGAAATTCCTCATATAAAATAGTCACCTTTTTTTTTCTGCCCCTTCCTCCCACGTGTTGGGATTATGGATGTGAGCCACCATGTCCAAATTCCATCCTTTTTTCTTCCCTTCAAATCCTCAGGTACAAAAGGGGATTTATTAGAGCAGCGTGCACAAGCAGGAGATGCTTGACAGTCTCCTGGTTGTCTGGCAGGCTGGCAAGCCAGAGAATCCAGCAGCTGCTCTGCTCTTGAGGCATCAGAACAAGAGCAATCAGTGATGTAGCCNCACGATGAAGGCTGGAGGCCTCTGAGAACCACTGCTGTAGGGCTGTGCTGAGAGGCTGGAGAAGCAAGAAGTGGCATCCACGGGCNACAGCAGCACTGTCCATGCGCTGTCTGTGGAACAGTGGAGTTTGCATGTGTTAGCTGGCTTTCTCCTCTCTCACATCCATTCCATTGTGGTTCCCACGCTGTTGGATGGCACTGCCCACGTTCAGCCCAGGTCTTCCCCTGGCCACTTACTGTCTCACNTGTCAATCACCTCTAGAAATACCTTCACAGACATACAGAGAGACGCTTTACTAANCCCACAGACCTCTCTCCANTCACACTGACAATCAAGATGAATCATTACAACAGCCAGGCATGGAGATTAGAGACCAAGTTTCAAATTTGCCTTGAGCCTAGGTATAGGGTTTGGNGATATTTCTGAAGCAGAGNGAGAGCTGAAGGGAAGTGATGTGGCCAGTGGCCTGTGCACGTATACTCAAACCTCACAGCTCTCATGGGTCACAGATTCAGAAAATGGTGGCATTTATGTGAGGTGAGGTAGAGGTCCCCCACAGGACACTCTGTACAGGTGTAAGTGAAGTGTTGATGGTTTCANCAGAGACATCCTTCACCCCAACCCCTCAACATTAATCACCACAGATGCCCTAGAAATGGATAAAGCATAACCATTCTGGTGTGGCTAGGTTCCCAACTAAAATTTGGGGCTTAATTTCCAAGAATGGGAGAGTANTCATTGCTAAATAGAAGAATAAGCTCACGTAATTGGTACAACAACCATCTGAGCTGGGTGTTCTTATTCCCATTTTACAGATGAGCACACTGTGGCTCAGAGAGGCTAAAGCAACCTGTTGATAGNTGAAGGACANCCCTGCAGTCCTGGGAGGATTTGGCTCAGATTCAGCTACTGTTCCCTGCAGTGTCCTGGACAATGTTTTNACCCTGAGCCCTAAGTCCTTTCAGCTCTAACCTTCTGCATTCACACAAGAAGTCGGAGGTGCCACAGCTTCAGAGATCCAGAGCCTTCTATTGCCAGCCAAGGGTTACTCTAGAGGTCTGTCGGAGTCTAAGTCCCTGTCGGTGGAGGCCTGGACTCCATCACTCCCACTGAGGACCCTGACCTCAGCTATTCCTGGAAGCACTCCATCCTCACTTCCCTGAGAGGCTCCATAGGCTTCCTCCTCCTACTCAGCATCCTATGGCCCCTGACCAGACNCTGCTGTGCCNAGTGTGGATCAAGAATGGAGGCAGGGATGGGGGAGCAGAAATTGCCAGGCTGTGCATGGATCAAGAGATCAAGAGGTCCTGGGAATACTCACTGGTGTCTTGTCCCCACCTGGGCCACCTGCCTTCTCCTGCCTGCCTCTGACCTGAGCTGCAGACTGGGACAAAACACCCCCTTCACCTACCACCCCAGTTCACCCACCAACACCCCCAATGGGTTTGCATAATCCCCAAAGAATCTGGCTGGCTGGCTCCCTGGAGCACCTAAGGTCCACCCACCCAGCACAGACCTTTCTTGTTGCCACATCTAGGACACAGATGAGGAATCAGAACATCTCAGGCCACTTTTGGAGAGGAGACTCCACAGAAGAAACCACACTCTCAAGGGTCAACATGATCAGGAAGAGCTGCTCACTTGTGCAAAGTAATTTGGACTGTAGCCTAAATAAGTGGGGAGCCATGGAAAGTCATTGCGTAGTAGAGGGCTATGACCCATTGGAAATCTCTTTGGCTGGGGTGTGGAGCTGGGCTNGGCCACAAGAACAAGCCCATTCTCCATCTATCTCCTGTCCCCAAATCTAGCTGAAAAGTTGAAAGCAGGATTCCTTGGCACATAGTAGGTGCTCAATAAACATTCCTTAGCTGATTCTATTTGCTTAAGTCAATGTGATGGCCACAAATATCCCAGAGGAAAAGGAGGGAGGACACTTGGGCTGAGGATACCTTATTCAAATGCTTAGGACCAGAAATGCTTCAAGTTTTCTATCTGGAATAGTCTGCAAATATATGATGAGGTATCTTCAGGGAGGAATTAATTTGTTTCATGCACACCTGAAATGCATAGCCCAAGGTGGCTCTTATATAATGTGTTTAATAANTCCATGAAGCAAAGTGCTATTTAATCTTCCACTTGCGTCATGTAATGGTCCCAGACTTGCAGACTTAGAGCATTTGGAGTACCTGTGCCAGAGAAGGTGGGGTTGAGGCACCTGAGATTCCATCTGTCAGCATCACCAGGCCTTGCTGGAACAGCCATCTCTGCTGATTGTGGAACCACCCTTTAGGCAACATGGCAGGGAAGTACAATGAGAAGCCAGCACTAAGGTNGGAGGGTCACAGGTGATGGCCTGTATTCCTGGAAGCCAACCCACCTCCCACCTGGCCAGTTGGGNTGGAGGATGNAGTTTTCTGGGGTCCTGAGGGGTGGGAGGCCTAACTGGAGAGGGCCCTGATCTCCACTTACAGAATGGAAGGAAGTCAGAGCAGAGGTTTGGAGTTTCTGTCCCTGAAAGGAATCAGGTGGAATATTTCTCATCACCTGCCCTGTGGAGCTGGGGACGGTGCAGTGGTCAGAGAGTGAGACAGTGAGACCAGAGCAGACAGTGAGAACGTCACCTGGAAAACCCCAGACCAAATGGGGATGTCTGGCCAAA
>LZPO01066271.1:187047-193127 GCA_001675575.1 Neotoma lepida
AGAGCTTTTCCTTTGTTCTGCCCCTCTCTCGATCAGCTGTTGTTTCTCTTTCCTTTTTAGAATGTGGAACTTTTTATGTCATCTCTGCCCAGGGGCCACACTAATTGCATTGTTCAGGCTTTAGGGTCTGTGCTGCCAACTCAAGCACTGATTGGCCAGTTTTTAACTGAGGTAAAATTTAGTGAAATGTTGTGGATCTTAAGTTCTTAAGAGTTCTGACAAATATATACACTTGTACAATTAACATTTTAGTTGGTTAATTTTTCTCTTTGGGAAGGAGGGGTAAATATTAATTTGGGATAATACCCACATATGCCTGAATTTTTTTTTCCTTTTGACTTCTAGAAAAACTTTTTGTGGTAAAATCTCTATCACAGAAACTATGCCGTTGCTGATGTATAGCAGTTTCTCATGCAACCACTGCCTAACTCTAGAACATTCTCATCAGCCCAAAGGCAAGCGACACACATAAGTAGCCAGTTCCCAATCCCTCAACTTTTTGTCTGTTTAGCTTTTTCTGTTGATGGTATTTTACATAAATAGAGGACACAGTACTGTCCCTTTGCACTTAGCCTTCATTTTTCCACCCAGCACAATGATTTCAAGGTAGCAGGCATCAGAACTTCACTTCTTTTAGTGGCTGAGTAACACCCCACTAGCTGGATGGACATGCCTCAATTCACGTAAACTCTCTTTGATTGATAGGCATTTGAGTTGTTTCTACCTCTTAGCTATTGGGAAAGTTCACATGTGAATTTCACTTGGCCATTTATTTTCAGTTCTGAAAAGGGTATTATTTTGTTTAAGTAGTTCCACTGTGGCATGGCATGTCATCAAGGTAACTGTGGTATTGAGGCTCACTGGGCCATTGCCATCACTGGAGAAACTGTCAAGGAAAGAATGTCAACAGCGCTGATGCTGTGCTGGGTCAGTGTTCTGCTCTTGAGCTGATGACTTTGCTGGGTGCTCTGGAAGGGGAAATACATACAAATGGAGAGCAGGAAGGAGGGCCGTGCCTTTCTAGTTGTCCAAATCACAGACTTTGCCAGCATTGCATGTAAAAGGCTTTAATTCTGTGTTTATGTCCAAAGCTCTGGCCATTTGACACACAGAAGCTTCTTAGTGGCTGGTTACCATCCAGGCTGGAACGTGCAACAGTTATAAAGTGACAGCTGTCCACTGAGCAGTCTGGTGACAGGTGACACCACACTGACTGCAGTGGACAGACTGTAGGAGGGGACAGAAGGAGCTAGAGGGGAAGTCTGGCCTCACCAGGGGAAGTGCTGCCTACAGTGTGTGTGTCTGGTGGCTGGGAGTCCCACTACTTCTCTGTCCTCAGACCTTTCAAAACAATCCCTNCCCCAAGTCCCAGAAGTCAAACAATTCAAGAGCTCCAAGAAGTGGCAATCCTGGCTACCCATTCACTCTGGGAATCCCATTTGCTCAGAACACAACTACAGATAGGACCTGGGATATGTACACGGAGGCTAGCAGCATCCTAGCTCAGCAGGTGTGTGTTGAGAGTCTTTCTCTGTCCCACCAGCCAGCTCCCAAATCATGACATGAAGACTGCTTATTAATTATGAAAGCATGGCCAATAGCTTAGACTTGTTTCTGACTTAGCCCTTATAACTTAAATTAACCCATTTCTTTTAATCTACTTCCTTTATGTGGCTCGGTTACCTTTACTTTGTAATGTCCACACCGCTTACTCTGTGTCCTGGTGTCTCCTGGTGACTCNGCCCTTCTTCCCAGTGTTGTCTGTACCTGGAAATCCAGCCTAGCTATTGGCCATCAGCTTTTTATTAAACCAATCCTAGTGACACATCTTCACAGTGTACAAAAAGATTATTCCACAACAGGTGTGTTGGCCAGCAGGGACTATGCAGGCNACCTCCTCCATTCCTGTGGCTTTGGGTCTCTCCAAACAGCTTCTTCTCCCATTGACCATCTCAGGATAGAGTCAATCCCATACAGTAGGCCACTGGAAAGTCACTTAGTTTCCTCAACTAAAATACAACGTTACTGAAAGGCTCTGCTGTTTAAGCTAAAGAGACAATTGGTTAGTCGGTCTCAAGTACTCAGGAGGAGACGACCTGCCATCAGTAAAAAGAAAGAAAAGTATTCTCTGCGGGCAAAGTGGGGCAGACACAGCTCTACTACAGATGTAGTAACTTCTTAGGCAGGGCTAGATGGAGCGCAGAGGTAAAGCCCTTACCTAGCAAGTCCAAGACTCTGGGTTTCATCTCAGCCCAGCAAATAAAAAGTAATAATAATTAACTTCCTGGGCACCCTGAGGCTCCTCTAGAGGCCCATAAATGGGAGAGATGTGAGAAGGAACAATGTCCCCAGATGCTCATGTGTCACGGGCCACCTTGAATAGAAGATTATCTCTGCATCCTGGCCACTTCAAGTGGCCTGTGGTTCACCTGGGGGACATCCCAACTACTGAATCCCTAGATTGTAATCATTACATAAGTGAGTGAGGTCATATACTCATTCATTCATGTACTGATCAGGAACCATTAATGGGTCATCCACTGTGTTTTGTCCTTTAACCTCTTTATACCTCGGCTTACTAGCCCGTGAAATGGTGGTGATGATGATGATGATGGAGTCATCATGCGTTTTTAATGAGTTGTTGTCATTAAGTACTTAGAAGAGTACAAAGTAGNCCTGCAGAGATAGTTCAGGGTGGAGGTGCTAGTCATCCAATCCTGGAGACCTGAGTTCGAGCCCTGGAGCCCACTTATAGGTGGAAGGAGTGAGAAAGTTGTCCCTTTGACTTCCATATGCACATCTTGGCATATGGGCACATCACACACTCAGACACACACACAGACACACTACTAATAATAACTGGGTGTTTCAGTGGAACGAGGAGGAAAANGAGGAGGAGGCTGAGCACTGCATCGGCGCTGCCTCTTCTGGTTTGGAAAGGCTGAATGAGAAGAGACACTGCTGAGGATGAGATCAAGGGCTTCCCTCTGGAGTGGAAGACTTCTTCTACTCTGAAGTGTCTACTAAACATCAAAGTCGAGATTGTAGATCAGGAACTCTCATACATGTGCCTGGAAGTCAGGGCTGGTCTGCATTGGAGATAGAATCTATGGGCAAGTAGTATTTCAAGTCAGTTGCTATTTAAAGTCACAAAGCTGATTGTGATTTCCAATAGAGTGGACATGGAGAGTAGACCCATCCTGAAAAGCAAGCCCTGGGATGGCCTGAGGCTTAGTGATTGCAGATCTCAAAGACAGATGAGCCAAGGGGTCTGAGCAGGACCAGTAGGAGAAGGCNACAAACTCTGTGGAGCAGGGTCCTGGAAGTTCAGGAAAGAAGAGCTTTGCAGGAAAGAATTAAGGAAAGAAGCCTGTCACGGGATGTGGAGACAGGAAACTCGAGAGTTCAAGATCAGCCTCAGCAGTATAACAAGCTCAAGGTTAGCCTGGTTTACACGCAACGGTGTCTGAAACAAGACCAAAAGTCAGAGAGAGAGAGAGAGAGAGAGAGAGAGAGAGAGAGAGAAAGAGAGAGGAGCCAATAGTGCATGCTCCCCACAGCCAAGTGACTGCAGGAAGACTGAGTAGTGACCACAGTAAGGTCACTGGTTCTGTGGAGATGGTGGACACCAGTGATGTATTAGAGTGTGTTTAATAGAGAAAGGGAAGCTGGGCAGTGTGATACACACCTTTAATCCCAGAGGCCCGTGGATCTCTGTGAGTTCAAGGCCAGCCTGGTCTACAATGTGAGTTCCAGGACAGCCAGGGCTACACAGAAAAACCCTGTCCTGAAAAAACAAAACACAAGGGGGGGGGGAACGGGAGAGTTCATGAATTAGAGGCTGCAATATAGACATCTCTTTTGAAGATATTATTGTAAAGGAACTCAAAGAACTGGAGATTCACCTGCTTCTGTGTCCTGAGTGCTGAGATCACAGGTGTGTGTCACTTCCTCTGAAAATCATTTTTAAAGTATTGAGTAAAGTGGGGAAGCTAATTCAAGTGGCTGAGCATACAGGCCACTGGTGTTCAATAGTTGATGTTATAGAATCCTTGATGAGCCCTGCCCATGAATNCATATGCATATAATTCATATGGCATACATCATTCTATATCATACTTGAAAGAAACAATATATGAACTATGTCTGGAGAGATGGCTCAGTAGTTAAAAGCACTGGCTGCTCTTCCAGAAGACCTGGATTCAATTCCAGAGCCAACATAGTGGCTCACAACTGTTAGAAATTCTAGTTCCAGGGGAACTGGCACCCTCTTCTGACTTCCCTGGGCACCAAGCACACATGTGATGTACAGNCAAACATGCAGGCAAAACATCCACACACACAAAATTGAATTAAAAAAATTAAAAGCACTGACTGTGTTATCATCATCATCATCATCTAACCAGGTGGTGCACAGTCAAAGCTGTATATATACAGATATGCACACACATACCAGAAAGCTGGTCACTCAATTTTAAACTCTTGCATGAAGAATGAGGGGGACAGTGTGCTTTACTGAAGCCCCTCACTATCAATGGAGTGAAATAGAACTGTGTTTTGTGGTCATTCTATAAAATCAATAAGCACAGAGTAAGCAAAGTTCCAACTTGTCAGGGTGTGTATGTAGAGTAGCCTCCCAAAGGCTCCTGTGCTAAAGGCTTGGTCTCTAGCTGGTGGCACCACTGCAAGGTGATTGAACCGTGTGGGCGCTGACCCCCTCCATAGATGACCCATTGGTGACATCAACACCAATTGGGCTATCAGGACATGGGTCCTAGTTAGAGGAAGTGGGTCTTTGGGCTGTTCCTATGAAGGGTTCATCTTTAGCTTCCCTCCTTCATATCTTCCGCCAGGCGGCTCTTGCCTTGCTACAAGCCGATGGGGCCATCGGAATGAAGAAGGTTCCTCCTGTAAGCTGAATTTGTGGATGAAAACTGACACCAGACCTCTGTTCACTCTTCACCAAAAGGAACTAATGCTTCTGATGGGTGGGGTAGGGCTCCTGGTAGGACAAGCAGGAGGACCTGAGGCAACCTAAAGCCAGGGGGCCAGGGCATTCTTAAAGGGTCAGGGCGTTCTTAAAGGGGTTCCCCTGAGAATAGGAACCCCATGAGAAACTCCCCACCAGGAGTTAAGGAATGTCCTTCTCAGCAAGTTTTTAATTTTTTATTAGATTTATTCATTTTATTTTATGTGTGAGTGTTTTTTCTGCATGTGTGTATGTATGTGCACCACATGCGTGATTAGCACCCATAGAGGTCAGAAGAGGGTATCAGTTCCAGACAGGGTGGTCTGGGCTACATGAGCTCCAGTTTTAGATCCATTGGAACTGGGGTTACCTATGGTTGTGAGTCATCAAATCATGCTGGGAATTGAGGCCAAATGCTCTTAACCTCTGAGCTATCTCTCCAGCTCCATCTCAGTAGTTTTGAAGGATCTGAATCAGAAAAGATTCTCAAGTTCTGCAGAGGGAATGTTATTGAGCATTGTTTATTAGAGAAAATGCTACATACAGATTGAAGTTTTCTGTGAAGGTTTTGTTTATTAAAGAAAATGCTACAAACAGATTGAAGTTTCCTGTGAAGGTTTGGTTTGAGCAAAATGTAAGACTAATTATTACCCTGCGGACCCTTAGATATGTTCAAGTTATTGAGTAGGAAACATATTGAATTTCTGCAGTGTTACATTTCCAACAGGTTTCTGGGTTTTGCTTGTGTCTTGAAACAGTGTNGCATGTAGCCCCAGCCCCAGGAACTCCCCATATAGACCACCCTCTCTGGAACTTGCTGCACTCTCTGGCCTCTGCCCCTCAGGTGCTGGGGTTACAGGACGGACTCTCACTGGCCAGCCTGCCGAGCCTACTCAGTGAGCTCCAGGCCAACGAGAAAAGAAAATGGTAGATGGTGTCTAAGGAACAGCATCTGACATTGTTTTTTACCCTGGGCATGCACACACACACATGCATGCACACCCATACACAAGTGCACACACACACATAGGCACAGGCACACACACACAGGCACACACACACAGGCATACACACACACAGGCACACACACACAGGTATACACACACACAGG
>LZPO01066271.1:193182-216748 GCA_001675575.1 Neotoma lepida
CACACACACACACACACACACACACACACACACCAACAGTCTTCAGGTAGCCAGTGTCACACAATTTATGATCAGAATGTATCGGTTGGTCAAGAGTTAAACCACTGGTATCTCTAGAAGAGCTAGTAGATTTTAGTGTTGTCTTAGTTAGGGTTTCTATTGCTGTGATAAAACACCATGACCAAAAGCAACTTGGGCAGGAAAGGGTTTCTTTTATCTGACACTTCCAGGTAACAGTCCATCACTGAGAGAAGTCGGGGCAGGAAGCGGGTAGGGGGATCCTAGAGGTAGGGACGGAAGCGGAAGCCATGGAGGAGTGCTGCTTTCTGGTGTGCTTCTTGTGACGTGCTCAGCACACACTTAATTTTTGTCACCTTATCTGCTAAGGACAACAAGGAAGGCAGCCTTTTTCATAGGTTAAACAAGTGTTGGGACGACACTTAGAAGGCTAGGACAGGAGGGTCAGGAGTTCAAGTCCAGTCTGTGTTCCATAGTAAGAAGAAAAAGAAGTGTTTTTGCAAAAGATAAAAGGTAGACACAGTGATTCCTCTGGTCCACTGGTATCTTTGGTTTGAAAGATAATTTGTATTTCTTCTCCCTGGTGCTGGCCTCTCACCTCAGCTAGATGGCAGAGGCCAAGGTCTTCTCCTAGGTTCTTCCTGTTGCCTGATTCCCACCAAAAATCGACTTTGCCACCAGTTTTTACTACACTCAAAGAAATGGCTTCTCATGTTTAGGCTGACAAGTGAGCAGCTGGGCTCTTTCTGGAGAAACTAGAAATGACGTGAATACAGATGTGTAAAGCAGCTGAAGTAAGAACTCAAGGCACCGAGCCACACTGACCTCAGGCCTGCCACACTGCCTCTTCTGGCAGACTGCGGAAGCCCAGCTAGGGATAGCTCTGTAGTAGAGTGCTTGCCTAATGCAGTTGAAGCCCTGAGTTCAATCCTCTGCCCTGCAATCAATCTATCAATCAATGAGTGGTCTTAAGCTCAGGTCCTTGGCACATGACCTCTAAAACCATTTGGCTCTCTGGCATGCTAGCAGTACCCTTTGTGTCATACTGGGATTGCCAGCAGCTAGCACCCAAAACTGAAAAAATAAAAATGAAAGGAGAGCTGGGAAAATTGCAGGGAGATGGCTCAGTGGGTAAGAGCACTTGTGCAGTGCCAGTGATGAGGACCTCAGTTTGAATTCCCAGCATACACGGAAGAAGCAGAGTGTGACATGAACACTTCATGCTGGATCACTTTCCCTGTGTACCATCAGCCCCTAAGGGTAAGAGAGCATCTTTTCCAGGCCCTGATTCAAGAAGAGCGTTCATCTTACAGCCTACTATCCACCAAGAAGGGAAGTCAGGGCAGAAACTCAAGGCAGAAACCTGGAGGCAGGAACTGAAGTAGAGGCNGTGGAGAAATGCTGCCTCCTGGCTTGCTCCCCATGGCTTACCCAGCCTGCTTTCTTATGCACCCCAGGACCACCTTCCCAGGGCTTGCACAGCTCACAATGGGCTAGACCTGCCCAAATCAATCATTAAGCAAGGAAATGCCCAATNGGCTTGCCTACAGGCCAATCCTACGGAGACATTTTCTCAATTAAGGTTTCTTCTCAGGTGACTCTAACTTGTGTCAAGTTGACAAACATCTAAGTCAACATACACCCCATCCTAAGAANTCTGTCTGCTTTCCCATAAGCCTTAACCCCTTTCTGGAAGGTCTGAGGCAAGGAAGGATGGAAACTTTCCATCTTGGGTGACAGACAGGAGCCTGTAATGGGACCTTTAAGTCTGGATGATGGATGGCTTTGCAGACACTTCCAAGCTCTGAGTTCAGTTCCCCCACCCCCATAGTAGAGACTTGGCACATGCCAGCATACTTGGTGGATCAGAATGCAGGGAACGCCTGAGCTCCAATACCTCCAGTGCTGCTGTTGTAGAAGGAGGACTGTGAGAGCATACCGTCTGTGTGTGTGCAGAGCTCAGGTGTAGAGAGAGGACAGGGTCCACTAAGACCAGAGAAGAGCGTTGCAAATCCCAGCGCCTGTCTGTGCTCTGCAAGGCCCACCCTGGGTTCAAGAGCATCTACTGGCAAGAGAAAAGGCTAATCTCTTCTGAAGACCTTGAAGCTCTGAAATGCTATCCAGCCTGGCTCTCAAAACTCCTTTATTGTTGATGCCACCAGCAGTTGCTAAGAGACCAAGCAGGCTTACNGGCGCCACGGAAGGGGATCCCCAGGGTGCCATGTAGAACCAGCCCTGGCAGCTGCCTGGGGCTCTGCCCACATCCTTGTCTGTCTTCTGGAGCCAGAGGTCTCAGCCAGCAACCAGTGGCTGTTCTGAGAAACCACTTGCTTGAAGTGTTCTGACTGTGCCCAGCAGTCCCCAGAGAGCAGAGGCAGACTAGAGGAGGACCTCTCTGAACTTGGGCCTTCTTCTCAACAAAATGAGGATAACTAAACATCAGTTTGCCTCCCAGTGTGATGGTTAGGAATTAAAGCGATAATGGGCTGGGGAGTTGGCCCAGCATGTATAGGTGCTTGCCTCACAAACCTGGAGATCTGAGATGATCCTGGGAGCCAGCATAAAGGTGGAAGAGAGAACCAACCCCACAAAGTTGTCTTCTCACCTCCACACATGTGCCACAACACATTCACCACCACCCCACCACACACACACACACACACACACACACACACACACAATTATGAAAAGAATTTTATGGAAGTGATAACAAGGCAGGCAGTGGTGGCGCATGCCTTTAACCCCAACACTCAGGAGGCAGAGGCAGGCCATCTATGTGAGTTCCAGGCCAGCCTGGTCTACAAAGCAAGTTCCAGGACGCCAGGGCTACACAGAAAAATCATGCCTCAAAAAAAAAAAACCGAAAAAAAATATTAAAAACAAAAATACATACATATAAAATTAAGACTCTTGTTTGTTTGTTTGGAGACTTAAAAAAAAATGTAACAGCTGAAGAGACCTTAATGAGTCATTCGGGGAGTCCCCTTGTCACCATCATAATCAGTAAAAGAACTGGAGAGCCAGACATGACTGCACATCTGTAATCCCAGCATTTGGATAGAAAGTTCCAGGCCAGCCTGGAATACACTGTGAAGCCCCGTTTCAAAAGGCAAACTAAATGGACTGACNTTATAGCACCTAAGAAAGGGGAAGACACACCCAAGACTTACAAATTATGTCTAGCATGCATTCTCATGACATTCTTGCATATAAATGTGTATAGTAGCAAATTATAACAGAATAGAGAATATATTTACCGTAATATATATTTTATGAAGTACAATTGGCACAAACATATAAACTGTGTGAGTAAATTTGTTTCAAACACAATTTGCCACCATTCATAATTTGTTAATTCATCAATAAGAGATTATGGGTAGAAGTTTTTTTTTTTATTGGTTTTTCGAGACAGGATTTCTCTGTGTAGCTTTGCGCCTTTCCTGGAACTCACTCGGTAGCCCAGGCTGGCCTCGAACTCACAGAGATCCTCCTGCCTCTGCCTNGGTAGGTAGTTTTTTAAACAGAAATTTATTTTAATACATTGATTATATAAAACAATTGGCTTCATTATATTTCATGCCTGTATATAATGATGTATATAATATACTTTTATTGAAAATAGATTTTTTTTTACACAATATAGTGTGATGGTTCTCCTCCCCCAGCTCCTCCCCACCTCCCAACCCACCCAAATCCACACCCTTTCTTGCTTTCTTTCATTAAAAAACAGGCATCTAAAAAATTAATTAAATAGTCAGGTGTAGTGGTGCACGCCTTTAATCCCAGCACTTGGGAGAAAGAGGCAGGTGAATCTCTAAGTTCAAGGCCAGCCTGATCTACAGAGTGAGTTCCAGGACAGCCAGAGCTACATAGTGAGATTGGGTCCCCCCAAAATAATTAATTTATTAGTTAAGTTAAATTTAAAAACAAATAAACCAGGGCTGGAGAGATGGCTCAGCGGTTAAGAATTCAGACTGCTCTTCCCGAGGTCCTGAGTTCAATTCCCAGCAACNACATGGTGGCTCACAACCATCTGTAATGAAATCTGGTTCCCTCTTCTGGCCTGCAGGTGTACATGCAGACAGAATATTGTATACATAATAAATAAAAATCTTTAAAAAAAAACAAACAAATAAACCAGAGTACGGCAAAACAAACAAAAATGCCAAAGGAAAACCACAGGAAACACAAATGTGGAGACATTCACATACATAGAAATCTCATTAAAAAACAAAATCGGAAACAATAATATNTAAGAAAAAAATCTGTAAGGTAAAACAACAACAACAAAAAGCCCAGACAAAGCATTATTAGACAAAAACCACCGTCCAAAACTACCACTGAGTTTGTTTTATNTTGGCCATCTACTGCTGGGCCTGGGGCCGGCCCTTAAGAGTAGATTGTATACACAATAAGACTCCATTGGAGAACACAAATTTTTCCTTCATGGGCAGTTATCCATTGGAGATAGCTTCTAGGTTAGGGATGGGAGTCTGTGTCCATTTCCCCTCTCAGCACGTGGACCCCATCTGGCTTAGACCCATGCAGGCTCGTGCATGTCGCCAGTCTGTGAGTTCATATGCGTCAGTCCTGCTGGGTCTAGGTCTTGTTTCCCTGGTGTCCTCCATCCCCACTGGCTCCTACACTCTCTCCACCCCCTCTTCCACAGGGCTCCCTGAGCCCTGAAGGGAGGATTTGATGGAGGCATCCCATTTAAGACTGGGTGATATGCTTGGACTCTCTCGGGTGTAGAAAGTGGATCATAGGGTAGTTCTAATTTCAGTATTTTGAGAAGCCTCACTATGGATTCCTGTCCTGACTACAGTAGTTTGTTTGTTTGTTAATTCTTTTTTTGATTATCAGTATTCTCNCTCTTCCTTGCAGTGGTTGATTGCTTGGGTGTCTCTTGTAGAACATTCTGGCAGGCCGCTCTGTGGAGGTTACTCAACTCTGATCTTATCCAAACTCCGCTAGCCGAATGACTCAGGCCCTGCTGAGGTGGCCTCCCTCAGGCTGTGGTTTCCCAGCAAAATCCTTTTTCAGAGAAATCACCCAAGGAAAGTGCACAGTGGTGTGAACAGACAGAAGCAGGTGGACCTCAGGCTTAGGAAAGTGCACAGTGGTGTGAACAGGCAGAGACAGGTGGACCTCAGGCTTAGGAAAGTGCACAGTGGTGTGAACAGGCAGAGGCAGATGGGCCTCAGGTCAGAAGGAGAAACCTGGGGCCTCAGAAGATACCTTCAGCCTTCACTCTATCTGTGGGACGGGACACTGGTTGTTGGTTATGGGAGTTTGGTGTACTTGCTACAGAGAGGCACCACACAAACAGTGCCTGGTTCACAGTCAATGCCCCCCACATGCTTATTACTCAACGCTTTTTAAACAAAAGAAAAGCAGAACTGCTTTGGCTAGAACTGTATAGCGCTCCCTTGATGTTCGACAGAGGCCTTGGAGGGACACAGGGACCAATGCGTGCCACAGAACAGAGCTGGCTGAGGTGGGCACTGAGCTGGGGGCCAGATCATGGCACAAGTTGGGCACAGGTGTTGGAGAGTTGACCTTTGGGGAGGTTACTTTCTCTGTCTGCCCCAGCTTCTCTGCAAGCTACCCATCAGCAGGAGGGTTGAAAACACTGTGGGGAAGCAGGGGCAGATTTTGGCTTGTCACAGTGATACGGTTTTGTCTGTGTTCTGCCATGTCAGGGCTGTTAGGCAAGCACCCTTCTGCGAGCTGCACCCCAGCCCTACAGGTTTATTGAAAGATTTCTTCCTGTCAGACCTTTGACTGCTTCCAATAGCCTCAGATTCTGCATTTCTTAATAGTTATGTTTGATGATCCATTTTATGCAAGTCTGTGTTACATACAAACACCAATCCTTAACACAGGGTCTAGTGTATCTCAGGCTCACCCTGAACTCAAGATTTTCTTACCTCAGCCTCCCAGGTGCTAGGAATACAGGCCTGGGTCACCACACTCTGCTCCTCTCNGATGCAGAATCNGTGGATGCAGACGNCCACTGTAATACTTCACCATAAAATTTTAGAAAATTAAAATAATGACAGCAACATAGTTTATGGTAATTTTTATTGTGTTTGTTTTTGGCACAGGGACTCATCATATAGCCCAAGCTGTTTTGGAACTTGCTGTTAAGCCAAGGCTGTCCTCAAATTCTTGATCTTTGTGCCTCTGCCTTTCAGGTGTTGGGATTATAAGTATGCATCACCACACTCATGATATTTGACTTATCATCAGGTCACAGGCTGAGATAGAAGGGTTCCCAAGAGTTCAAGGTTAACTTGAGCTGTGCATCAAGACCCTGTTTCAAATAAGAAAGAAAAAAATCAGGTTACAGCACAAAAATGACATGTGAGGTAATATATGTTAGTTATCTAGGTTTATAAGTGCCAAGGTGTACACATATTTTGAAAGCACTATACATAACAAACATAAGTAATTTTTATTTTTCAGTTAAAACATTATTTTTAAAAGAAGCTAGGCCAGGATGGGACACACAACTATAATCCCAGCGCTTTGTAGCCTGAATTAGGAGGGCCAGGAACTCAAGGGCAGCCTATGCTCTAAGCAATTCCATGCTAGTCAAAGGTACACGGCAAGATCTTACCATAGGAAGACAAAAAGAAATAACAGAAAAGAAAAATCACATAATGGCTGGAGAGATGGCTCATCAGTTAAGAGCACTGACTGCTCTTCCAGAGGAGCAGAGTTCGATTCCCAGCACCCACATGACGGCTCACAACTGTCTGTAACTCCAGTTCTAGGGGACCCAAAACCCATGACAAAGCACTAATACACAATATTTTTTTAAATCACATTAGAATAACTGCACAGAGATACAAGCACTGTTGGGCCAGGGCTTTTACATATTAAAAACATGTTACTTTGTGTTATGCTATTATGGATTTCTTTTATATCTATGTGATACTATGAAATTTAGATTGGGTCTTCTAACTTCCTGATATGCTACTGGTAAGAGAAAGTGGTGAGCTTCGTTTTACTTTATTTTTAGTTTTTGAGTTGGCCCTGTGCTAAGAGCCTTTCTATATAACTTCAGGATAGGAAGGGTCACCTGAAAGAGCTAAGGGTGGTGGTGGTTCAGGACTTTAAACCTTGAGGGATGGAGAAGCTGAAAGGAGAGCTGATTACTAGTGACCAATAATGTAAGCAGTCACCCACACAAAGGAGCCTCTATAAATCCAGACAGGCCNGGGCTGATGAGATGGCTCAGTGGGTAACGTTCTTGCCACCAAGCCTGAGTAAAATCCCAGAGACCCACATGCTGAAAGGAGAGAATCAACTCCTGCAAGCTGTCCTCTGCACTCCACACACATGCACGAAATGAAATCTATNCACCATACACACAGATAAGTGTTATTAATTTTTTAAAAAACCTGTAACAGGGTAGGTTGGGATTGCTAAGCACATGGAGGCCTTTGAGGCTGACTGTTTTGAAGGGCCTNGAAGCTGTGTGTCCCTCACATGTGTCTTGCACTGGGTACTTCTTCATAAATCTTCTTTACAATAAACCACTAGATGTGTCTCTCTGGGGCCCATGAGCTGTACAAACGAATTGATTAGTTCTGTGGAGGGATGGAGGAATGGAGTTTGTAGACTTGTCATCAAAAGGGGTTTGTAGCCTTGGTAGCAGGATGGGGGCATCAAGTATTGAGCTCTCCACCTGTGAGATCTGTCCCCATCTCCAGAGGGATGGGGCCAGAACTGACTGGGCTCAAGGAAGCAGAGAGTAGGAAGGAGTCACATCTTTTTTGTAGTGTTAGAGACTGAACCCAGGGCCTTGTTCTACCACTGGACTGCATCCCAGGCCCCACAGTTTAGGACTTACACAAGTCTTTTGTGTTAATTGTGATTTCAGAGGGAAAACAGATTTATTTCTTATCTTAGTTAGGTGNTTTTTTTTTGTTTGTTTGTTTTTCTCTGAAGAGACACCATGACCATGGCAACCCTTATAAAGGAAAAAAATTCAACTGAGGTAGCTTAGAATTCAGATGTTTAGTCCATTATCATCATGGTGGGACATCATGGCTGGCATGCAGGCAGACATGGTGCTAGAGAAGGAGCTGAGAGTTCTACATCTTGATCCTCAGGCAACAGAAGGAGTCTGTCACACACTGGGCGTAGCTTGATTTCTGAGACCTCAAAGCCCATCCTCCACCCCCTAGTGACACACTTACTCCAACGAGGCTACACTTCCTCATAGTGTCACTCCCTGTGATCTTATGGGGGCCAATTACATTCAAACCACCACACTTCCCCACTAGGTCAGTTATGTATACATTTGACATCAGAACAATAAAGGAGTTTTCAAAATATTTGTTATAAAATGGGGACATTAACAATTTTGTCAAGCTGTGGGAAGAGGTGGTGTGGGGACATGGGTTGAGAACTTCCGCTGAGGCAGAGACAGGATTTCAGATGTGAACCCCAATCCTGTCTTCCCTGGCCCTTGAATGAGAGTCAGAAGCCCTCCCTCCCACAAACCTTGAGCCAAGCCTGAGGAGGCCACATTATAGCCAAAGACTGCTCCCAGGAGCCTCTAAAAAGTGAGGCTCCAAACCCAGTGGGATTTACCAGCTGAGAAAACCCCGTGTTAAACTGAACACTGCACACAGGGAGTCTCCTGATGATGCTATTAGCTTCAAATGGCTTCCGGTAGGGACTTAGTTCACACCAGAGCCAGAAGGGGGGAGANGGAGCATCCGCAGTGTGTCCCTGGGGTTCTGATTGCCAGGGCAACTGTGGCTACTGGAGTGTGATCTCATGGGCCACCAGGCATCCCTGCTGGAGCTCAGATCCTACAACAAAGCATCTTAAAAGTTGGTCCCCTGGCTGGAGGTAATGGTGTACACTGTGATNCCCAAAATCCAGAAGTAGAGACAAGAGAATTGTGGGTCAGCAGCCTCTGAGGTTACAAAGCAAGATCTCCATGTCCTGGGGACATGTGAAGAATTCAAAGACAATCTGTATTTAAAGTAAAATCTGGCAAAATCTTTGTCTTTGAAGGGCCATCTTCAATGCTGATATCATGACCTGTCCACAAACACTCATCTCATAGCAAANTAGTTAGCAGTCCTATCTGGTCCCCAAACCTGAAAGTCTTGTAATGGAAGGAAAAAACATAAAACCAGNAAGTTTCACAGTGATGCAGACACCTTCTGAACTTGGCACAGTGAGGCCACGGGACAAAGCTCTCCCTGGAGAACTTCACAAAAGAGCTGACATTTCAGCTAAGCCTTGACCTGTCAGGGGTACATGTGGGAGGCAGGGGTGGAGGATGCGTGGGAGGGAAGGGCGTGCCAGGACAGCCATTTTTGAAAAGCTGATATCAGAGTGTCGCCTGGGTGATAAGTCCTGGCAGACAATGATGTGGGCACAACTGAGGGAGGCCAGATACCACATGATGACCCATGAGTTCCACACACCGGAACTGGTGCCCTCAGCTGCCTGTGTTTGCTGTTTGGGATGTGACACTCCAAACTGAACACAGGGAGGTGGGTGAATCATGGGGCTGTAAGTTGGGAATCCATTTCAGAAGAGGTTATGGANACTCCCTTAGGAAGCTCACCTGTGCTGGGTAGACACAGGTTGGGCTTCCCTAGACTCCAGGATTATTTTGAGCCTCCCCGGGCTCCTCAAAGCAATGGTGTGTGCTCTAGACAAATGCCACCCGTGCTGGGTGACAGTGCCTGCAAACCTGGGGTCCCAGAGGAAAGACACTTGCTTTCCTAGCACTATTACTTTTTCTTCTGCCTCATCTTTTGCTCATGTTGACACAAACACAGCTCTCATCTTAAAGAGAGTAAGAGATCATTTATTCGGAGCTGAATATGAGCGACTGTGGCCCAGGAACCTAGATGCAGGTCACCTCAAATAGCCAGTTTGACATAAACGTGGTTATGAGAGCTCTTATTAGTTACTAAAAAGAAAGTCCTAAGTCGGTGCATTAACACCAAACAGACTNATGAGTGTCGCAGGTAGGTAGGATATAGCAAAGTGGGAAATCTCAGCTATGGTCTCGGACGCTATCTGATAACNTTCTTAGCTTTGGAGCTGGTGGGAGC
Source organism: Neotoma lepida (assembly GCA_001675575.1). Taxonomy (NCBI): domain Eukaryota; kingdom Metazoa; phylum Chordata; class Mammalia; order Rodentia; family Cricetidae; genus Neotoma; species Neotoma lepida. Next base: position 203,298 of record LZPO01066271.1, read on the forward strand.
TGGTGACCTATAGGTTAGTGTGCTTCAAAGATTTTTAACTGATAATAGGAGGATGTTAGATCAAACANAGAGGTCAGTAATGCACAGCTATGAGCGAGACAAAAGATAATTTAGTCCTGAATCTGCTACATTCCAACTTTCCAGCCAGGGAGTTCTAATCTGTAAGTCTGCATATGGAATCTCCAACACAGGTGTGGGGTTTTGTTTGTTTGTTTGTTTGTTTGTGGAAATGTTATTTTATACTACACGGCAAGAACATCATGTCAGGCAACTTTACTCATCTCTTTCTCAGGATTGCCTATGATTTCTGGGGGGAATGTTATCCAGTGAGTGTTATCAAGGACACAATGATCGAACTGTCCTCACAGCTTAGAGCTCTCCTAGTGGGGGACACGAGAGTGCCCAGCAGTAGCCCTCTGCTTCCCACCCTGGAAGCTTTGGGCTTGCCTCNNNCCTGAGGCTCGGGCGGGGTACAGGAGTCAAAGGTCTCCTCTCACACAGTCCTCTATTCCAGGGGCTTCATGTCCCCGTGTTAAGCAATAGAACAGTCCTTGGTGCTTGCACAAGAACGTAGACCTTTAAATGCAAAAGCCAAGAAAAGAGACTTCTCTCTCTCACTTTCATTGCTTCCCCTGAGGCATCAGGAATTCTGGGCTCAGCTGCCTGAATGAGGTCAAAGGTCAAAAATACCACAGTTGAGTCTGGATATTCCCTGATGATGAAAACAAAGCCAAATAAGCAAACTCAACTCCCTCTAACAAAAACAAACAAGCAGATCAAACCACAGACCCTGTAGCCCTGGCCTTGAAGCCCATGTGGTTGCCTGTCGGAATCTCCCCATGTGGCCTGGTTGCCCTGTGACCGGAGAGGGGACACTGTAGGACAGAGCTGGGCTCTCAGATCAGTCTCCCTTGCTCTCACACTCCTTCCTGGTTCCAGGAATTGTGTTCCTTGGCCATGATCTGGCTTTGCTGCCCAGGGATGATGGAAGGTGACCAGCAGGAAAACTTGTCTTGCTTGTGATTAGAGCCAAAAATGAAGTTGTTCTTTGGGTTCATTTTTGACACTAAAACAAAACAAAACAAAAAAACACTTTCTGCAGCCACTGACAGCCATCGCATCCCACAGTCAGCCACCACCCACAAACCAAGAACTCCNTCATCTTTCCGTCCAACACTCAGAAACAGGACCTGCATTCTGACCTTTGTGTCTGTGGCTGAAGGGCCGGGCTCTGCTTTTTATGTCCCTATACTTAAGGACTCTGGAGAGGAGATTTATGTTTGCCAGGCTTCATCTTCCCATCTGAAAAGCTGGGAGGACAATGTCGGCTGGAAAGGACCTTGGCACTAACAGGATGAGAAAGAACTAGGTGGCAGTACTTGGCCTGCATACAGTCAGCCCTATAAATGTTGCCTTGAATTATTAGGTGGCCGTGTGAATTGCAAATATGAAGCCAGCCTGGCTGCTTAATGTGTTCGAAGCTAGCCTGGGCTACATGGTCCAAAAATAAAAAATNAATTGCTAGTGGCAGAATTATTACTTCTCAGTGGGCCTTTTGAATTCCTGAGGAGTCTGGCACTAAGGAACTCAATATTAAATATTTAATATTAAATATTAAAACAACAACAGCCAGGAATGGTGGCATACATCTTTAACCCTAGCACCTGGGAGGCAGAGAGAAGCAGATCTCTATAAGTTNGACACCAGCTTGGGCTACATTGTGAGACCCTGTCTCAAAAACAGACAGATAAAAAACAGAAGAATAACAAATAAATAACTAACAAGGCTGGAGAGGTGGCTCACTAGTTAAGAGCACCTGCCGCTCTTGCAGAGGACCCAGGTTTGGTTCCTAGCACTCACATGGCGGCTCAAAACTGTCTGTAACTGCAGTTCCAGAGGATCTGACACCCCCTCCAGGCCTCCACAGGCACCAGGCATGTCTATTGCATGGATTCACACATGTAGGCAAATACTCATACACATAAAATGAAAATACATAACATTTTAAAACAAACAACAACTGTGCCTGGGAAGGAAAGGAGGCTGGCCACTTAACTGGAAGGGAGTTCTGGGGATTTNGGGCTGTAGGAAGGAAGCAGAATGACNCCACTTAATCTATAAATACCAGTGTTGCCGTCAAGTCCCCCTATCCTGCGAACAATGAGCCTCCTCCCCTCTGCCAGAGAAGGATGCTGGAGTCTCATCCTATGTCCCCACCCACCCAGCACAGCCACAGGGAAGTAAGCAGAGCCATGTCCACCAACATGGGACCAGGAGTGGGTACTGAGGCCCCAGCTTGGTAAGAAAGCATCTTTAGTAACCTTTCTTGGCCACTCAGAGAAAGACCCCGTGCACTTGGCTTCCAGGGACTTCTCCAAGTCCCTTAGACCATCACCTNGGTTTTCAGGATTGGGCCTTGGGATCCCTTTTCAGCTGCTCGGCCTCCAGCTACTGTGACAGGGAGAGGAGGGAAAAGGTCCCCCAGAAGTCCAGAGCTGGGTCGGTTCTTAGCACTGGCCCCAGATTCTGTCTTCAGGCAGCCCTGCACTTTAGTNTAAGCGGCAGCAGTATATACCACCGACACTGCCACCACTGCCACTGTCACTCTGATGTTTCTATTGGGTATTTATCACCCACCTGGCAGTTTGCTAAATGACAGTACCTTGTCATGTCAGCACCAAAGTCCCTGAGCCTTCCTCCAAGCCCACCCTAAGGCCATGTCTCAAGAAAGCCTCTGTTGTCTGCTGAACCTGTGGGTGTCAGGCCACTGTTGCGTACCNATTCTGTGCTNTCATAGCCACTAAACACTGCAAACTGGTTGGGAGTGAGAAAGAGAAGGTACAGGCTGCCACAGAGGAGAAGATGGCACATTTTGATTGCTCCATTTTCTTATTTTTGTTTGTTTGTGTTTGTGACAAGGTCTTACTATANAATCCAGACAGGCTTCCAACTTGCCATGCTCCTACCTTAGCTTCCCAAGCACTGGGATTTATAGGCATGTGCCACCATAGTTGGCAGCTGCTACATATTCTTGGCCATTTTGGCCCATCAACAGATGGCCCATTCTCACTGGCAGACAGACAGTTGAGTGACTTACTGGGCACAGAGCTGTGGATGGATTCCACATGTGTACAGGTTGTGAGTGCCTTGAGGACAAGGGCAGGCCACANACCTGCATCCAGAAGTAGACATTCGGACTTGACAAGAACTGATANAAGACAGTGCCCGTGTCCTTCTTCCCTCATCTGTGCCCCAATCTTGTGGGCTCAGAGGGAGATATGCTGAGTGAATGAGTGAAGAGAGTTAGCATGATAGTNCAGACAGGGAGGGGATACATGCTCTGTAAATGGTTGACAATACATTGAAAAAGAATTTACAGGCAATTGTGCACTCAACTTAGAAAGTGACCAGAAAGCTTTTTGCCCATTATCTTCCATTAGTATTCACTAGTGAGAGCAGAACGTGAGTCAGTACTACAGAACTCAGCACATGCAAGGCTGTGGGCTGATACCCTAGTACCAGAAATAAAGAAAGTAAACCTCTTAGGAATATTTACTGCTGGTAGGCTTTCTACAACCACACGATTGTTCGCTCTATTCTTGAAATAAAAGAGCCCACAGTGGGGAAAGGTGGGTAGAGCCTCCTCCAGATACCGCTTGTGAACAGCCAAATGGACTGTAGAGCCCACTGGTGTCGTCAGCTGGGGCAATGGCCGCTGGAGCAAGGGGTGGGGACCAGGGAGAAGCAGTGGCCTCGGCCATCTGCTTGTTAGGACTTAACTCTTTTCTGTTTTCAACATCATTGTCCAATTTCCTTATTTGTTCACAAGATGCAAAACAAACACCCGGATGGGTACTTCATTGTGGAAAGGCATTTAACCTGACGCAGTAGGGCGGCTGGAGTCTGGAGAAGTTGACTCCACGGTTACAGGACACAGGAAGAAGCTCCTTCATTGGCTTTGTTTCAGAATCCCACCTATTTCAGCTTCACCTTCCATCAAAGAGTCAGAGACAGAGATGTGAGGCAGAGAAACTTGGAGGCTGAAAGCAGAGAAGGACTCTGGGCTGAGTGGCTCTTGGGGGCTTTTCCATGGCTACCTGTCCCTCTGCTGTCATCAAGCACACTTCTGACTTGTGCCTCCACTCCCGCCGAAGCCCCCCCAGAGGTGATCAGGAGATCTTTATTTGCTACCTACCTTAGTAACTTCTGCCTTCCTGCGCTCTGCTCTTTTACCAGGTGTGTGTGTGTGTGTGTGTGTGTGTGTGTGTNTGTGTGTGTGTGTTTTGTTTTTTAAGGCCAGAGCTGGGCAGATGGCTCAGTAGATAAGAGCATGTGCTGTGAAATCATAAGGACTAAAGTTCATATCCCAGTACCCACTTAACAAGCTGGGAGTCGTGTAGAAACCTGTACCTCCAGTTCTGAGGGATCTGATATGACCTCTGGCCTCTGAGCATGCACACATGCACACACACACTAATAATAATAATAATAGCTATTATTATTATTATTAAATATTATTAAATATTAAATATTATTAAATATTATTAAATTAAATATGTTTTGGGGGGTTGAAATCTCAGTGATTAAGTACACTGACTGTTCTTGTGGAGGACCCAGGCTCAATTCCCATCATCTCCATGGTGGCTCACAACCAGGCATCAGGCATCTCTTCTGACCTCTGAGGGATGGATCTTGTACTCATTTGGTGCACATACATGCACTCAGACACATATACACATAAAATAAAATAAATAAGGCTGGGAAGTAGTAGTGCACGCCTTTAATCCCAGCACTTGATAAGCAGAGGCAGGTGGATCTCTGTGAGTTCAAGACCAGCCTGGTCTACAGAGTGAGTTCCAAGACAGCCAGGGCTGTTACACAGAGAAACTCTGTCTCAAAAAACCAAAATAACTAAACCAATAGGAAAGAAGGAAGAGTTTTGCTCAGCCTACAGTTTTGGAGACTTAAAGTCCCAGGCAGATGTGCCAGGTGCAATTCTCCTAAAGATCAGAGTNAGCTTTGAGCAAGGAAAGGTACCTACTCAAAAGCACGGTACTCTAGGACTCATAGGTCATTTTCATAACACACTCTTCCTGGGTGTTCATATATTGTGGCCCTTTCCAGTGCATGCTCTAGTAGTTACATGTAGCCTAAGTGGGGAAATATTTTTACTCTTTTGCCAACTAGCTTCTTTCATGTGTTAATTGTGGTACACTTTTTTCTGTCCCTACTCTCATGGCACACAGGTGGCCCTGTTACATCTGGTCAGGGTTCCCTTGGCTGTGCACACGTGGACAAGCAGAGTGGCTCTGCTGTCCAACAAGCTGCTGTCACCAGAACAAGCTCACTGTAGGAAGCTAATCTCAGAGCAATGTCCTTATCACCTCATTACCTGTGCTAGCCCTACACCTTAAATGGTCTACCACCCCAGCCAGCACGGTCACACCAGGAANTGAGCTTCCAGCGATGAGCCTTTGGGGATAAGCACAGCAAGCAGTTGTCACGTTCTCCTTGAGGCACCNGAGGAGGAGGAAAGAATTGAGAAGTGGCCAGTTGGTCACTCAAAGGTGAACTGTTACTTGGTGTTCTGCCTAGTCTGCTTGCTACTGGCCTCAACGCTTCTTGGGCATCTCAGCCATGTGCTCAGTGCCTTGGGACTTGATGCTGTGAGGCCCTCAGGCTGCCTGCCCAACTCTGCCTCTCTACGAAGGTCTCCGTTTCCCAGCTATTTCATCGAGCAGCCTTACTTTGTTGGTGAGGCACGGGGTTTAGTTCTCCCTTCCTAACACTCTGCTCTGTATTGCAAAAGGCTGCATTTCCAGATTCCCAAAAAGCGCTTTTAGGTAGCTTTGCCTAATGGAGAACCTGCCTGAAGGAAGAGGGGGAGAATCGGGGCTTTTCCCCTGCTGCTCCTTCAGTGTGTACCGGTTTATTTTCCATTGCTGTGATAAAATATCCTGGCTAACAGCAACTTATAGAAGAAAGACTTTATTTCAGCTTGTGATTGCAGAGGGATGAGAGTCCATCATGACAGGTAGGCATGGCAGCTGGAGCAGGGAGCAGAGAGATCACATCTTCAATCACAAACATGAAGCAGAGAGAGAGAGACCTGGAAGTGGGATGAGGCCACAAACTCTTAATAAAGCCTGTCCCCANTGGCATATCTCCTCTAGCAAGCCTCCATCTCCTAAAGGTTCCATAACCTTCCCAAAACAGCACAACCAACTGGGGACCAAATGGTCGAATACATGAGCCTCTGGGAAGACATTCTTATTCAAACCACCACATGGTGGCACTTTCTACAATGGTCACTCCTGTGGCCCAGCTCCTGAGGACCACTCTCGCCACCACAGAGCCCACTCCGNAGGCTGCCTTTGCAGTTCTAGCCTCTGTTGGCCAGCACTACATTAGCCTGGGGATCTGGCTTCCTGTTTCCTGTGATGTGCTCTTCACTGCGCCCTCTCGAACTTGTCATCCCGTCCATTGTCTGCATAACTAATTCATTGTGTTCAATCTTCTCTGTTGATAGATTAGAAACCTAGAGTCTTTTCTTCACTACTGACTCAGAGAAGGAGCAAGCTAGAGCTGAGTGTGGTGGCATGAGCCTAAAACCCCTGTTCTCAGAAGGTCCAAGTTCAAGACCAGCCTAGGCTACAAAGTAGACTCCAGGCTAGCTTGGGCTGCACAGAAAGACCTCTCTCAAACAAGCAACAAGCTAGAGGAGATAACACATGTGTAGTGTATGATGTTACCTCTAAGAAGTCCTCCATACATCCATGATAAGTCCAAAGGTTTGTCTGCGAAAGTCACCCAAGGCCAAGACCGCATTGCCCCTGCTTAAGTCCTAGATATAATACAGGTAGAGGTGGGAGAATCGGCTCTTCACAGGCCTCTTGGAAACGCGGTGTGAAGTCACAGTTCTGGTCTTGACCTTGCTCATTCCCTTCTCCTCTCCTCTTCCTGCTGTGGTTAGTTGGGACCAATGCCTTTCTGCTATTGAATTAGTTCAGAACCGTCTTAGCAGGAATGAAGATATTCCAAAGAGACACATGTGTCCCTCTTTGTCTATTAGACTACTGAAACACTGGACCCCAAGAAATTGGAATTTCCTCAGGAAACTTATGCTGAGAGAAGGAAAGAGATGAGAGCCTGTTGCCAGCTGTGGCAAGGACTAGTCTCCCAGGAAAAGNTTTCACACAGTTCTGACAGTCTTGGGGTGGAGACAATGATGGGTCAGTGGGTGGAAACACATCTTGACCAGGATTGCTTAGTTATACTCTGGTGGTTTGAAAGAAAATGGCCCCCAAATGGAGTAGCACTATTAGGAGGTGTGGCCTTGTTGGAGGAAGTGTGTCACTGTGGGGGTGGGCTTTGGGGTCTTTTATTCAAGCTTCACTCAGTGTAACAGTCAGTCAACTTCCTGTTGCCTGCAAGATGTAGCACTCTCAGTCCAGCACCACATCTGCCTGCATGCCACCATGTTCCCCATTATGATGATAATGAACTGAACCTCTGAAACTATAAGCAAGCCCCCTCAATCAAATGGTTTCTTTATAAGAGTTGCCATGGTCATGATGCCGCCTCACAGCAATAGTAAACCCTAACTAAGACATCTGCATACCACTGCCATCTATTTAAAACTAAACCCATGTCTCAATCCCGAAGACAGACTTGCAGGGGTCACTGGACCTCTTTGTTCATTTTCTTCCCAGTGTGACTACACTGAACAAATCTTCTTTCCCTGCTTGTCTTCATCTGTTTAATTGGCCTGCTGAGGGTAGGTGATGAAGCCTACTTTGTCAGGGCTGCCAGGGCCCGGGCTCTGACCTAACAGTTTCTTCTCTCACTGTCGTGAGAAAGCTCTTGAGAACAACTTTAAAGAGGAAGGTCTTATTGTAGCTCCTGGTTCCATAGGACTCAGTCCATGGCCCAAGCACTTGGGCAGAGCATCATGATAGTAGGAGCATGTCAGGGCAGACAGGAAGAAGGGGCTGCAAAGTTCTGAGGTCCCAAAGATTCCAGAACCTCTAAAATATCACCACCATCTGCGGACCAAATCTTCAATATACTGGCCTTTGGNGACACCATATTCACACCATAGCATCTGGCTTATTAAAAAACAAACAAACAAACCATAATTTCCCACTTGCCTCACCTAGCATCTCGTTAACAACCAGGATGTAAATAGAGAGAAAACACAGTAAGACTTAATCTGAAACCATTTAAGTAGATGGTTTTATAAAGCCCAGTTCCCTCATGCTGTTTCTGAGAATACTAATGAAAAATTCTAAAGATGTATTTATTTTTATTTTGTGCACATGAGAGGTTTGCCTGCATAAATGTATGTACACCATGTATGTGCAATTCCTTTGGAGGCCAGAAAAGGGTATTGGATCCCCTGGAACTGGAGTTACAGATGGTTGTAAGTTGCCCATATGGGTGCTAGAAACTGAACCTGGGTCTTCTGCAAGAGCAGCAAGTGCTCTTAACTGCCAAGCCATCTCTCCCCAAACCTCTGAGCCAACTCTCCAGCCCCACCAGTGAGAATTTCACAGATGATCTCTCTTTAACTTTACCGGTGCTCTGGGTGGGAGAGTTGGAAGGACAAAGAGAAGTGAGGTTAATGAGGCTGGGACCCTGATGCTGTGCCTGCTGGGAATGAGATGCCACTTTTTCAATGAAAATGAAAAGACTAGAGACTAGAGAGAACCAGAAGGGAGTTCTAGGGGGGCAGGCCTGGGTCAAAGGAGCCTCACACTGGGGCAACCTAGGTGCCTGGTTCAAGTGTCTGTCTCCCTAGACTGATCCCAAGGCAGGCACACAAGAGAGTTTCCCAGGGAGTGGGATCTGCTCCCTCCCAGTGTGGCCTCAATTGTGACATGTACTTTGTTTAAAAAGTGTTGTGGAATATTACTTTAACTATATAAAAGTGTGTTACATTTGTTTATGCTGCATTTGTTTAACTATGTAAAGATGTGTTGATTTATTTACCCTGCCTGCCTAAGACACCTGATTGGTCTAATAAAAAGCTGAACAGCCAATAGCTAGGCAGTAGAGCAATAGGCGAGGCTGGCAGTCAGAATGAGTTGGAGAAGGAATCTAGGCTCAAGAGAAGAGTACGAGGGAGAAAGTGAGGGAGACACCTGGGGCCAGCCTGCCAGCTGCCAGCCAGACATGGAGGAAGCAGGAAAATTAGGATGTACAGAATGTAAAAAAGATAAAAAGTTCTGAGGCAAAACATAGATGAAGAGAAACAGGTTAAATTAAGTTATAAGAGCTAGTGGGACAAGCATAAGATAAGACCAAGCATTCGTAGCTAATAAGAAGTCTCCATGTCATGATTTGGGAGCTGGTTGATGGAGGCAGTGTGATGACTGTGAGTTTAGGATCCAACTGATGCTGATGCCTGATGCTTTCCAAGTCCTAGTGTTTTCAAGAGCCAGGTTGGTCAAGGATGAGGGATATTCAAGTTTCTCCCACCAGGGACAGCTGTAAAATTACTCCAAGCAGGACTCATCAAACAGGGAAATGGAGGAAATGGCCTGGAGCCAGCCTTGACAACATAGAGAGCAACAAATGGACCACTGGGTTTATCCCTTTTTATTTTGTGACTGTGTGTGTGTGTGTGTGTGTGTGTGTGTGTGTATTACTCTATTTACTTTATCCTTTTTTTTTCTCTTTTTATTCAGCCCATGGGATGGTTCTGCCTACATAAAGCGTGGGTCTTCCCTTATCGACTCATCCTCTCTAGAAATACCCTCACAGACATGCTTAGAGGTGTATCTCCTAGGTGACTACAAATGCAGTCACAATTAACCATCACAGTAAGTTCATAGAGCAGGTGTACAAAAAAATATGGAATCTTAGTTTTTCAGTGTATTATGAATACATACTCTGCAGAAAAATAAAGATGAGAAAGAAAAGCAAGGCACCTGTATTCTCCAAATAGGAAGCCAAGGCAGTGATTCACAGTCCCTTTCAAGGACACCCCTTACCTTCCCTAAAGTAGTACTTTAGGTTCAACTGGCTCCTGAGTCTTGCAACCAATAGCAAGTCACTCCAATCTGGTGCCTGTAGATGCTCCCTAATTTGAAGCTAAATATCTCCTCCACCTGCCCTTCAGATTGGTCACCACTGAAGTATGACTTATTCTGGCTTCCACTATTAATGCCATGATCCCTACCATGGTGGGTCTTCACACAACTCAGGCCTTTGATGGTTCACAGGTTCTCTGAGTCTTCTCACTGGGACACGGAGAAACACCAGAGTCCTCAAATGCCACACTTCAGAGAGCGACCATGTTAGACTGTTTTTGTAGCTGCCTTTGATGCCAGATCCTTGCCATCTCTCCCATGTCACATTGAAATGAATCCAAGTCACTGGACCATTTCCACAATAGTCAAGTTATAAAACCAGCCTGGATGTCTATCAACAGAAAATATCACACACACACACACACACACACACACACACACACACACACACACACACACAGGAGGGGGCGTTATTCAGGAATGAAATCATATTACCCTCAGGGGAGTGATGGAATGGGAGACCATTGTGTTAAGAAAATCAGCAGCTTTAGAAAGACAAATATCAGATGTGCAGAATTATGGGGTGTGAGGGTGTGGGTAATGGGGTAAATANGTGTGAAGTACCACATGCATATATGAGTACATCATAATAAGGCTCATGTTTTCACAAACTCACTTTAAAAAAGAAAGTGAAGTTTTAAAATAGGCCAAATTGGAGAGTAGAGTTATCCTCTGGGCCAGCAGCCTCCCCTAGATCATGCCTGGGCCTTAGAATCATCACACACACTCCTCATTGAAAGCACAGCCCTGAGGACACAAGAAGTGGCAACCTTCTCACACTACCTCAAGATCCCTTTTTTTCAGTCTTTTGTAGANGAGAGGGNATGCTTCATGTCCACTCCTGTGTGGCTGTGATTTCCACTAAGCCACCCCCCCTCCAGCTCCTGTCTCACAGCTTCCCTGGTTGAGGAGGAGAAAACAGTACATCAGCAGAGGAACCTAATAAACATTGCTTCAAAAGGTTATACTGGTGTGCAGTGAGCTGAGGGAAACCTGAAAAGAAGGAACACTTACTGTAAAGAAATGTGGGTCTCACGTGGCCCTGGAGGCAGGCAGTGAAGCAGAAGCAACAGAACAGGCTCAGCNCCGCTCTCAGGCCCCTGTAGTAAGTAACATGACATTTATAGTCTCAAATATTGACTCTCATAGAAGAAACAATTGGTCCAGCTTGGGGCCTGGCTGGGCATGGGATCATGAGGTACAGATATGGACACCCTCCTCCGTGTGGGAGTAGATGGTGTGTGGGTAGGTCATTTAGAAAGTACAATGTTTTCTGGATTAGGCAGATGCCCTTCTAACTGCCCACTGTGGTGAGAACCAAATCATTCATGAAATAAGAAATAACTTTGTATGGGAAAAGTATCTGATAAAATGTTTTAGCCAGTAGTGTAAATATGTAGCTTTCCAAATATTTCTACATATAACGATNTTGATTTAACTGTTTATTCTTTTGTGGTCTATCTATGTGCCCCGGCTCTCCTGTGTAAGAGTCTGAAGGTGGCAAAAAGGGCTCGTATCAACAAAGTCNAAAGCAAACAATAGATAAATGGATTTAATCAACATGAAAAGCTTTTGTGCTTCAAAGGATGTTATGAAGAAAGTGAAAAGATAACCTAGAGAATGAGNANTAATACATAGAAATTTATGGAAAAAATATGTGGATTTCAAACCCTGAGGTTTGGGATTCAGAATGTGTAAAGAACTCATTAAAGAAAAGAAAAACAAGCCAATTAATAGTGGACAAAGGGAATGGGGAAATGGCTCAGTGGGTGGAGTGCCAGCTATGCAAGCATGAGGACCTGAGTTCAAATCCCCAGAATCCACATAAAAAGTCAGAAATGCAGTGTACATATGTAACCCCAGCTCTGAGAGGCAGGGCATGGGGAAGCAGAGACAGATGCCTCTTGGGGTCTTGTTGGCCTGTCAGTCTTGACCAAAACAGTGAGCTCNGGACTCAGTAGAGACCCTGTCTCAAAACCTAAGGCAAGGAACAATAGAAGACACCCAAGTTGACCTCTGTCCCCCACACATGTATGCACGGATATGTGGACCTACTCCCACATGTAGACATAAGCACATGCACACACACACACACACACACACACACACACACACACACACACACACACACACACACACACACACACACACAGGGTAGGAGTTGGAGAGAGACCAAAGGACTTCAACAAATATTTATTCAAATGTATAGGAATGGCCAAGATGCTCAGAAAAATTAATCACCAGGAAAAGGCAGATCAATACACAGTGCACACCATCTCATACTTCCTAGAGGAAGAGTATTTTAGCTGGGCATGGTGGCAGATACCTTTAATCCTAGCACTTAGGAGGCCAAGGCAGGTGGATTTCTGAGTTTGAGGTCAGCCTGGTCTACAGAGCAAGTTCCAGGACAGTCAAAGCTACACAGAGAAACCCTGTCTAAAAACANAAACAAAAATCCCAAACAGGTGGGCAATGGTGGCATACACCTTTAATCCCAGTACTCGGGAGGCAGAGGCAGATGGATCTCTGTGTGTTTGAGGCCAGCCTGGTCTACAAGGTGAGTTCTAGGACAGCCAGAGCTGTTACACAAAGAAACCCTGTCTCAAAAACCAACCAACCAACCAACCAAAGGGAAAAAAAAAATAAGAATTTTGAGACAGGATCTCCCTCTATAGCTCTGGCTGTCCTGGAACTCACTATGAAGACCAGGCTGGCCTCAAACTCACAGAGATCCACCTGCTTCTGCCTCCCAACACTAGGATTAAAGGCATGCACTGCCATACCCAATTAAAATAAGGGTTTTATAATTTAAGAACTAAGTATTGATATAGGTGTAANAGATTGGGGTCCTTATGGGNTGTGGTANGANTGTAAAATGGCACATGTGCTTTGGAAAGTATGGGATTCCTTCAAAAAAATTAAACACAGAACTACCACTTGACCCAGCAGCTCCACCTATAGAACACCAGAGAACGGAACAGAGGGATTCAAATGTGTCACTAGANTTTCCCATGTCACTGTTCACAGCAGCCATAGGATGGAAGCAGCCCTATCACTGGATGAGTGGGTGGATGAGTGGTGAACCTTGAGAACACTGCGCTAAGGAAAATAAGCCAGTTACAAAAGGACAAATGCTGGGTGGCTCACTTATGTGGCAGGTCTAGCCTAGGGGAATTCACGCAAAGTAGGCTAGAAGTCACCAGGGGCAAGAGGGAGGAACTGAGGGGTTTTTAAAAGAGGTTCAGAGTTTCTGTTCATGTAAATGGAAAAGGTTTGAAAATAGACAATGCTCACAGCTGTGCAATGTTAGGAACTTCATTAACACCACGAAACTGTACATTTAAAAGGAGGAGAAGT
>LZPO01066271.1:244616-255319 GCA_001675575.1 Neotoma lepida
CGGGCGGGCCCAGCCGAGAGCGGCCGTGTGGGGCGGCGGCGGACGGGCGGGCGCGCCGAGGCTACGGCCCGCGCCCTCGCGCAGCCTTTGTTGTGCGGCCGGGTGTACGGCCAACATGGCGGAGGTCAGCCGCGCAGTGCGCGGGCCGCGGCCCGGCCTCGCCTCGGCGGCCCCGGGCGGGCGGGCGGGCGGCCTCCCCCGGACCTGCGCTTTCATTGTGCGGGGAAGAACGCAGCCTCCTCCCTTGTTTATGTTGCCACGAGCGAGCGCGCGGACGCCCGCCCGGGCCGCCCCAGCCTTTAAGCATAAGCCTTGCTCCGCCCAGCTTCCTTTGCGGGATAGTTGGGGTCCTTCCTCCACGCTCCCAGATGCAACTTAGTGTGCACGCCCTGGGCCGCTGCGGAGCGCCGGTTCCTGGAAAGATGGGGAATTTGTTTACCCTGGCTGGAGTCACATTTGTGCATTCGTAAAATGAGGCCATGTAGTTGATTTGTCAAAGTCATGGAAGCCCCGAATGTGGATGTAGGACAGGGATCTTACTGCTCTTCCTAGCGTTGAACATTTGCCATTTCTTGATAGGCGACTGTCAAGAGTGAAATGTTAACTCGTTAAAGCGTTAGGAGCACGGGCTCCGAACTCTGCTCTCCTGCTTTGAGTCAAATCCTGCCCCACCGGTTTGTGACCTTGGGCAAGATTCCTAATTTCTTGGGTGCTTCATTTTCCTAATCTGCAAAATGGGTCTAATGGAGATTATTTACCTCAAGCCTGTTGAGAACTGATGAGATGGGAAATAGTTGAAGTGCAAAGAGCTCTTACAGTAAGTGTTCAGCAAATGATTACTGCTAAGGCTCTTGTCTCATAAAATACGCGTAAGTTATCTTGGCATTGATGCGTTGGAAGTATATAGACCAAAGTATTTGGAATTATAAATCGTTAGTGCTTGGGTTTTGTTGTTAAATGAAAGAATTTGAGGGGACAGAATGACATGCTTTCTGAGATGGTGGAATTTTGGAACTTGAGTGATGGGGATGTGAATTGGTAGATGCTGTACATTCTGGAATTTGGAAAGGCAAATAGATTAAAATGAAGGTTCTCTTTAGCAGTTTTAGATTATGAATCAGTTCACTTTCAAGGACTTCAGTTACCTAACTTGGAAAAGTAGGACAATGAATCCTTTTAATTAGTGTAGTTACCTGTGGTGTCACCGTCTCCTTCAGAAGCTACTGTGACAAGTGGAATGACTTAGTAACTGTCACGGAGAGATTGGCTCACGTGGTGGAGAGTGTGTTTACCTGTGGGATAAGTTTGTGACTGGTAGATTTTCTCAAAGAGGATTACATAAATTACCCATACTTTTTTTGTTTTGGAAATTTAAATAACAATACAAACTTCTGTAATCTGAATAGGTTAGGTGCGATTTTGTTCAGACCTTTTTACTTAACGTGGGTTTTGCCAGATTTGTTGTGTATTAGAATTGGTTTAAGACACCGCTTTTGTCATCTTTGCAGCATAGCTTTGTAACAGTATTTAAAACTGAAATACAGTGTAGCAAAGTTGAGGAATTGCAAATTTGTCAGGATAGTGTCTCACAAAAAAAAATAAGAATTACATTTAGAAACAAATTAATTCATTTTGCTTCAGAATAGCTGTTCTCTCAAGTCTTCAGGAAATTCCTACACCAGAAAGCTGGGTTTGGTGGTAGAAACCTGTACTCACATTACTTGCCTGGAATTCGAACATTTGGGAGGCTGAGGCAGGAAAAAAGTTTTAGGCCAGCTAGGGCTATCTAGTGAAACCATGACACACACACACACACAGAGCAAACTCAAAAAAAATTGCTGTATTCTTATTATCGGTAATTCAGAAAAATATTCTATTTTGGTTAAAAGTAGTAACAAGGGAAATACCCAGATGTGCCACTGATTGGAAGAGTAGAGTTTTGTTTTCAGTGTGTAAGGTATTTTGAAAACCAGTCTTACATAATGAAGGTAACAGAACAAGTTGAGTGACTTTGCATAGTTGTAGATGACTTACATCTTATTTTATGGTAGCTGATACACTCAATTTTAGAGACTGGACATTCTGTTAACAAGTTCTGTTTCAGATCTTTAAATAAAAATAGGAATTTCTACATGTAATCTGTAAAATATTTAAATGTTTGATGTATTTCATTTAGACCTTGCCTTCAGCCAGACCTTTATGAGAACTTGAAAGCTCACCCTTCCCTAAAAACAGACAAATATGGGGAAGAAATATTCTTCTTTACAATAAATACAATTACTGGTAATCGTCTGATGACAGAGGCCAGAAGAGGGCAATCAGATCTTCTGGAGCTGGAGTTACAGGTAGCTGTGAGCTGCCTGCCGTGGATGACTGAACTGGGGTCCACTGGAAGAGCAGCAAGTGTTCTTAACAACTGAGCNATCTCTCCAGCCCTGCTTCAGCCATTCTTACAGCTGCCTAGTGTATCAGTGTAAAGGAGCTTTCTTATTAAACCTATGAACCTGACTTGGAAGGCCTTCAATATGGAGCCCCAAGTTCCTTGATGTGTTTAGTAAGTACAGCGCCTTGCCTGAGCTGGCCCCTACTGTGGCTTCCTTGCCTTGTTGATGGACTGTGTGCTTCCAGGTCCCTCTCTCTCTACTAAATTCATAATAGCCTAGTCATCATTAGCCAAGCTCTTCCTGGACTCCCCACATTGAATTGGGTGCCATCTCTCCATGTTCCCACAGTACTCTGCTTGTCTCCACTGCAGTGTCTCCTGAGCTGCTGTTTTTCTATGTAGTTCTTTGCTTCTCCAAATAGGCTGTAATGTCTTTGCGATTTAGCTTTGTTTGCCTGTTTGTTCAGCACTACGTGTTCACATAGTTGGGGCTCAGTACATCAATGCTGAATGACTGGTATCTTTACATTGACTTAAATAGACTTTTCCAGCCTTATCCCATCGTGTCATCTTTGCCCTACTTATTCAAACTAGATTATTTTGTTCTTGAATACTGTACGTTTCTATAGTACTTGGTGGTTGTGTGTAATTGTCAGTGTCTGCTTTTGCTACTTTGGGAAGATTAGTTTCTCTGAGTCTTAGTTTCTAGGACTATGTGAACAGCTGTTAAATATATTTCTCTACCCACCATCCAGGTCCTGCTGTTGAAGTACCATAGTAATTGTGTGTTAAAAGGACAGGCCATTAAGAGTCAGACCTGGATATGTCTTTTTCCCTGTCATTTGTCAGTTGTCTAAGATCCTTGAGAGCAGAGATACTGCCTACTTCTGCATTAAAAAACACAATGCCTATACACACAGCTTAAATAATTAAAGTTGCAATAAGGTACTTCTACATATTAGCCTTACATTCNAGTGAAGAAATAAAATTACAAATTATTTTATGTACTATAAAGGGAGTCAAGGGTACTGAAGTGGAGACAGGGTGGGAGGGACAGCTGTTGTTTGGGGTGGTAACATTTAAAGGAAGATGAAGAACTGGAGCCCTTTGAAGNAGGGGAGCAGCCTAGTAAACGCCCTTGAGGCTGGAGAATGTCACTGAAATGAAATGATNGATTGAGGAAGCAGGCAGGTAGGGGGTCAGATTCTGTTGAGTCAGCAAGGAATGAATTTTAAGAGTCTTGAGGAAACTCTCAAAAAGGTTTCCTTACAAGGATAACAATCCACTGACTTTTAAAGATTGCTTTAAACCAGGTGTGGGTGGTGGTGTACGCCTTTAATCCCAGCACTTGGGAGGCAGAGGCACTGGATCTCTGAGTTCAAGGCCAGCCTGGTCTACAGAGTGAGTTCCAGGACAGCCAGGGTTACGCAGAGAAACCCTATCTTGAAAAACCAACACCAAAAAAAAAAGGTTGCTTTAGCTGTTTGGAGACTTTATTTTTTATAATCTATGATAGCTGATTATGACCTGGATTAAAGTGCTGGCAGTGAAGATGAACAAAGTGGATGGATTTCAGATATATTTTTGATACATAATAACATATCTTGCTGTTGGGTTAGACGTGAGAGGTAGGAAAAGGAAGGAATGAAGATTTCTGGCTATAGTGACTATGGGTTGTGTTGCCACTTGTCAAGATGAAAAAGACTGGAGGAGATGATGAACCAGGATGGCAGTAAAATTCAGAGTTGTGATGTGCTTGAGTTGAGATGTCTATGCAGTCGGAGGGAAGACGAACACAAGAGCCATGTGGTGGCTTAGAAACCAGATGGGGGCTCATAGTGCATTGTTGTGTTGGAGAGACCTGGTCCAAGAGGGAAGAGTAGCATTTAGAAGCAAGAAGATAGCAGGCAGGTTCTTCTTGAATTCTCAAGGGGGAGAAGTTAGCCTGTAGGCTTGATGGAGAGAAGATACGGTAGTTTTGGCTTTGGTAGTTTCTGCTGTCTTTTCTGAAAGGAGAGGTGAAACCCTCAGTGAATGCAGGTACTGTATGTGGCAGGTCAGAGGTATAGACCTGGGTTGAGCATCTGNGCAGTGTGAAAGGAGCTGCTTGCTGTTCAAGGAGATCCTAGGAGANTACTAAAGTGACTGAATGATGCACTTTGGTTCTTAACATGTGCTTTCTGGTTGACATTTTACATAACTACATATAGAAAGGTGCTCAAATCATGTGTAGGCCTTGAATTTCCACAAAGTGAACCCTCTATTGTAACCATTCCCTGGGGTTAAGAACATTACCAGGACTAGAAATCCCTTTCCTCACCTAATTACTACTCCCGACAGGAGGCACCTCTTGCCTTTGAATGCCAAAGATGGAATTTACTTGCTTTTGAGTTTTCTATGAACGGATTAATGCTGCATGTGCTCCTTCCCATCTGTTTTAGTTCTTGAGTTTGTTCCTGACAAGATCTCCATTCAAATGACATAACATCCCAGTACTTACACTCTTGTGCATGCTTGCTGTAAGTCAGCAGGAAGTGTAGAATTCAAAATGCTGATAAAGTCTGACCAAGTGACTCTGACTGGCAAAGACTTTTCACTAAGTTCGACATATTGAACTTATTTGTGTTTTTTGTAGATTTTTTTGTTTGGAACAAAGGTTTGGGCACATGAACCAGAAGGAGAAAAACTAATCTGTATTTATCAGCAGAGACTATCAGTAACAAATATGTCCTTCCCTCCTTTTCCCTCTTCTCTTTCCTTTTTGGTTTTCTGTGAGATGTTCTTACTCTATAGCTGGAACTCTTGGAACTGGAGGTACAGGTGGTTGTGAGCTGCCATGTGAGTGCTGGGAACCAAATCTGGGTCCTCTGCAGGAGCAGCAAATGCTTTTAAGCACTAAGCCTCTCTGCAGCTCCCAGTTTATTGAAGGTTTTCTCTTTTACAACATTTATTTATTTTCAAATTATATGTTTTTGTGTATAATTGTACATGAGTATGCTGTACCCTCAGAGGCCAGAGGAGGGCGTTGGATCTNCTGTAGCTGGAGTTGTAGTCGGTTGTGAACTTCCCAGTGTGGGTGCTGGGAGCTAAACTCAAATTCTCTGCAAGAGCAGACATGCTCTTAACCTTGGAGCCATCTCCAGCCTCAGCCATAAATATTTTAAAGTTAACTTTGTTGATCTGACTGAAATTGGCATTTCCCGTTAAATGTTAGATACCTGTTAGTAACTGTTGAGCTGGCCATCTCAAAAGGAGTTTGTGCTTATAAGTCTTGGTATCTTACAACTTGATACCTGTGATGGTAGGTACATTTGCCCCATGCCCTCTGTGCTGATTCTATTCTAGACTTTTCCTTCTTCTACTTGTTATTGTTGTTGTTGTTTGGGGCACTGAGGAGAAGTCCAGAGCCCCAGGCATGCTAGGAAAGTGTTCTGCCACTGAGGTTTGTTCCCAGACACCTTACCAATTTTAACAGTTGATTCTTATGTGTAATATACGATACAGTCTTATGTACCACAGTATGTTATCTGGACCACATTTAAACCACTTTTGTTGTTGTTGTTTGTTTTTCGTTTTTTTCTTTTTGAGATAGGGTTTCTCTGTATAGCCCNGGCTGTTTGGAACTCTGTATGGATGGATCTATAAACCAGCATGGCCTTGTACTCACAGAGATCCACCTGCCTTTGGCTCCTGATTGCTGGGACTGAAGGCATGCTCCACCATGCCCGGTTTAAACCACTTTCTTAAGAAAGAGCTGCTTTTAGTTTATTCCTTTTTATACATGTTGTAGGCATTTGTGTTCATATACCTTTGCCCACATGCGAATCGGAAGAAAGGCCCTTGGAAGAAAATGTGCTAGATCACAGAGATATGCACTTAATATTGTGGTATAAACTGCTTAATTGTGAGCACCTTTTACATAAATATCCCCCAAAGAGTTGGAAAATTCCCTACATTTTTGTCAAGAGTTAAGACTAAAATCTTTGAAAACAAATTTATATATGTCATTTCCTTACTCTTTGAACTTTCCCTTTGATTGAAAAAGTTTTATATATAGTGTAGAATTCACAANGTTTTTGTGTGTTTCTGTTTTGTTGTGAGACAGAATCTCACTGGGTAGCCCAGATTGGAATTCACTGTGTAGTCNTGTCTGGCTAACTTACAGCAACCCCCCTGTCTCTGCTTCCTAGGCACTGAGACTGCAGGTGTGAGCCACTATGCCTAACTTCGCAAGAGTTTTGTTTTATTTGGGATGGAACATAGGGCCTCTCAAATGCCAGGCAAATGTTTTGTCACTGAGCTTTACAGAAGCCTACTCACAGCCCTCGACAAGGGTTTTGTTTTTTTTAATTCATGTGTTTCATGTTTTGCCTGCATGTACCAGGTACATGCCTAGTGCCTGAGGAGACCAGAATAGGGCATTGGATCCTCTGGAGTTGGAGACACAGTTGTGAGCTTTGCTATGTGGGTGCTGGGAACCCAGGTCCCCTGTGTTTGCTCTTAACCCTGAGCCATTTTCCAGCTCTCTACAAGGTTTTTAAGAAGGATGACTCCCCATTTCTTTTTCAGGAACAGCTAGGCTTAGCTAATTATTTTTGTACTTATCATTGTCTATTGATTTCCTGCTTTGGATGAAGTGAGAGCCCCCCGCCCCCTCTGGACAGGTTGCTTATAATTGCATCTGTATAGTGGACGATGATTTTCCCTTGCACTCTTAAAGTTGTATTTCTTACAGCTAAAACCCTCTTTTTCTTTTAAGCTTTACTTTGTTTTCTGTGCTGTCCTCTGTCACCACATCCATTGCTACTTTTCTAGATGTTCAAGTTGCTTGCGGACTGTAGGCCACTGCCTTCTGTAGCCTAAGTTGTCATTCTTAGAGCTCTCTTTACTGCACTGAATTTATTTTAGGCTCTGTTTACTGCAACCCCTGTTCCTTCTTGCTTCATTTCCTTGAATTTGAAGAGCTTGTCCAGTTTCTTGAGAACATATGTGAAAGAGGTAGTTTTTCAACATGTTGCATCATTATTTTGCTCTCAACACTTCTAGCATANTTTGATCTGGATAATGATTTTCTTCAAGGATTTAAAAAGCAATACCATATTGCTTTGTAACTGGATATTCAAAANTGCAATNCTTCTGTNCTTTCTACTTACCCGTCCAACAAATGTANTTTGGGGTAATGCTCTGTGTACTAAGTATTGTTTTAAGTATTTGAGGTACATCATTGAACTAGACAAATTCCACCTTCCAAATAAGGGTGAATGGGCCTGGAGCAACTAACNTAAGTAAATTGTATAGTATAGAGAGTAATACAGTCTAAGGAGTAAACCTTAGAGATGCCTGGGAAGTAAGGAGAGAGAAGAAAAGAGGGGTAAGATGTGTAGAGATTTTAGGAGTGCACAAAAGAGGGATTAGTAGTTGGGACACAGATTGCTTTTTTTTTTTGGTTAAAAATCTTTTTTACGGGGCTGGAGAGATGGCTCAGTGGTTAAGAGCACTGACTGCTCTTCTAGATAGTCCTGAGTTCAATTCCCAGCACCCATATGGCAGCTCACAACTGTCTGTAACTCCCAATTCCAGGGGATCTGGCATCTTCACACAAGCATACATGCAGGTAAAACACCAGTGCACATAAACTAAAANTAAATAAATTTAAAAAATGTTTTTTACTACATTTTAGTGTGGGGGTATGCACATGTCCATGTGGCATGATAATATGTATGTAAGCAAGAGGATACCGTGTAGGAGTTGGTTCTTTCCCTTCCACTGTAAGTATGGGCCCTGGGGATTGAACCCAGGATTGAACTGTCCTTGAATGAGGATTTTTGTTTGTTTGTTAATTTTATGTGCATTGGTGTTTTTGCCTGCATATATGTCTGTGTGAGAATGTCAGATCCCCTGGAANTGGAGTTATAGACAGTTGTTAGCTGCCGTGTGGGTGCTGGGATTTGAGCCCGGGTCCTCTGGAAGAACATCCAGTGCTCTTAACCACTGAGCCATCTCTCCAGCCCCCTTGAATGAGGTTTTTACTGCCTCATCCTCCTGAGTTGCAGACATGCCTCACCATGCTCAGATTAGGTTACAGTTTAAAATAGAGAAACAGGAGGTAATGTATGAATGAAGATTTGAATCTAGGAGAAAAGTATTTGAAGACAGAAAGTCCACTGGAACAACCTAGCCTTGTCATGGAAGAGTGAGGAGAAAGAAATGATGGATACAGAGTATTGCAAACACATCATCATATTGCTTANGNCCTTATAGGCCATTTATAGGATTTTAGTTTTCAATCTGTATGTGCAGCCATGGGAGGGTATGGAGCAGAGGAGTGAGATAATGTGATACAAATTTGAATTGGACTAAGCTTGCTGTGCTTGAACATATTAGTGGGTGAATATGGGAGACAGATAGAAAAGAGAGGAAGACTGGATTAGGAAGATGTTGTAATCTTCCAGGTGAGAAAATAGTGCCTTAGACCAGATGGTAGTGTAGAGATGTTGAGGAACGGTTAGATTTTTACATGATTTTTAAGGAGAGACAATAAGATTGACTGGTTGTTCTAGGTGTATGATGTAAAAGAGGGGTGACTTAAGTCTCCTGATCATCCGCCTCTTCATCTCATATGCTAATATTACAGACAGCTGGGCTTTTTTAATTTTAATTTTTAATTTTTAATTTGGGCTAGGGATACACTTTTTTTTAAGTTAGGGAAACACTTTTTAAAAATTAATTTTTTGAAATTATAATTAACATCATTTCCCCCTTTCTCTTTTCTCCCTCAACCCTCCCATGCTCCCTCCACTTACTCTCAATTTCATGGCCTCTTTTTCTTTGTTTAGTTTTGTGTATTACATAATGTATAAATAAAACATGCTCAGTTTGTGTAAATGCTAACTCTGTATATGATCTGTATATGAGTTGACCCTTGGTAACCAACTGGAGGGAGGCTTCTTTCCTGGGAACAACCATTTTTTTCTCCTCTCAGCTTTCCCCCATTTGCCTGTAGTTCTTTTTCTAGAATTGAGGCTCCCTGTGAGTTTTCCCACTTCTGTGTTAGCATGTCCGTTGGCAGTGTCATTGTTCGGATTTTGTTTAGGCAGCCATGTTGCTGGGACTTCATGGGTGTAGCTTCTGACATTTCTAGGAGACACAGTCTCTCAGAAGACTGACAAACTCTTGTTCTTTGTTTCTTAATCTTTCCACCCCTCTTCCCTCTTATCCAGTGATCCGTGAGCTTTAGGTGCAGGGGTTCTGTTGGAGATGTGTTAGTTGGGACTGGGCACCACACAGTCTCTTTTTCTCTGAATTTTGGTTGGTTTTAGTTTTCTGTAATGGTCTATTGCAAAGAGAATTTCCTTTGATGAGGGATGAGAACACTTATCTGTGTATAAGGATAAATATTTAGAATGTAATTAGGAATTATGTTGATTTAGTAAAGTAGTGCTGTAGGTTCTTCTTCAAGATCCATGAATTTACTAGCCCTAGGTAATTGGCTAGGTTTCCAGTCCCAGGTATGGTTTCCCTCTTGTTGAGTGGGTCTTAAGTCCAATTAGAGAGCTGTTGGTTACTGCCAACGTAGTTCTGCCACTGCACTCTGTGGTTACTGTGGTTCATGGGCATCATAGCTGTGTGGGAGTATTGGATGCTTCCTTCCTTTGGAAGCCTGCATGGCATCTTCTGGTACCATGAATGCTANTCCTCAGAAGAGGCTTTCAGGTCAGATCCAGTTCAGGTTCTCTCGGTCCTGTGTCCAAAATACATGGTGTCTTCAAAAATAGGGACTTAACCTTCCACCTCTGTGAGGCAAACAAGGACAATAGCAATAGCCTGTAATGTTTTGGGAGTCTATTGGACAACCCTGACCAACAACTCAAAAGGTTTCATGCATGGTGTTGGGTTTTTGTTAAATATGCTATGGCTCTTGTGGGAGCATTGTCAGCCCAGAAGGAAACATTTCATTTAAACTATACATGTATNTTTATACACAGATTTATATGTATTATGTATAATTTCAATAGATAGATGATAAATGATTCAGTATGACTTTCTGATAGACTTCCTGTTACTTTACTCTCCTGCAGTTTATCTCCCGCCTCCTCCATAATTAAAGCCCCTCCCTGTTTTTACCATTTCTTCCACAAAATCACTTNAAATCTGTCTCCTCTCTGTTGCNCTTCCTCCCTCTCCACAATCCCCTCTACTTTCCCAGTTTCTGAGGTTACTCCAGGCTTTGTACTCTGGACTGAAGATTTGAAGCTGGGAGCCTCAGATGAGAGAGAACTTTGCAGTTCACCTCGCTCAGTGTGATCTTTTCTGGTTCCTT
>LZPO01066271.1:269272-286113 GCA_001675575.1 Neotoma lepida
TTTGAGACAGGGTTTCTCTGTGTAGCTCTGGCTGTCCTGGAACTCTCTCTGTAGACCAGGCTGGCCTCGAACTCACAGAGACCCACCTATTTCTGCCTCTACCTCCCAAGTGCTAAGATTAAAGGCATGCACCACCATTGCCCCGCTGCATTTCTTATCTTAAGTAGTTTTTCACCGTAAGTTTTTCAGCACTTTTTTTAAACAGAAAGGTATTTTAAGNGTACTAGAGAACATTTTGGAAATAAGTTTTACTTATTATATAACTCTAATAAAATTCACCTTTAACATACTAATTTTATTTGTATACAGTTTTAAAACCATATTTATTTAACTTTATTCTTTTGCTTATGATAAATTTTGTGGGATGTTTTACAAGTATTTATGANATACATACATACATTATTTATAAATGTATTATAGTTATAACTTTTCCTCCTGCCTCCTTTTATTTTCTTGTTTTTCATTATAGAAATGAGCCGTCAGACTGCTACAGCATTACCCACTGGCACCTCAAAGTGTCCGCCATCCCAGAGGGTACCTGCCCTGACTGGCACAACTGCATCCAACAATGACTTGGCAAGTCTTTTTGAGTGTCCTGTCTGCTTTGACTATGTCTTGCCACCCATTCTTCAGTGTCAGAGTGGCCATCTTGTTTGTAGCAACTGTCGCCCCAAACTCACATGTTGTCCAACCTGCCGGGGCCCTTTGGGATCCATTCGCAACTTGGCTATGGAGAAAGTGGCCAATTCAGTACTTTTCCCATGTAAATATGCCTCTTCTGGATGTGAAATAACTCTGCCGCACACAGAAAAGGCAGAGCATGAGGAGCTCTGTGAGTTCAGGCCTTACTCCTGCCCCTGCCCTGGTGCTTCCTGTAAGTGGCAAGGCTCCTTGGATGCTGTCATGCCCCACCTGATGCATCAGCACAAGTCCATTACAACCCTGCAAGGAGAAGACATAGTTTTCCTCGCTACAGACATTAACCTTCCTGGTGCTGTTGACTGGGTGATGATGCAGTCTTGTTTTGGCTTTCATTTCATGTTAGTCTTGGAGAAACAGGAAAAGTANGATGGTCACCAGCAGTTCTTCGCAATTGTACAGCTGATAGGAACACGCAAGCAAGCTGAAAATTTTGCTTATCGACTTGAGCTAAATGGTCATAGGCGGCGATTGACTTGGGAAGCGACTCCTCGATCTATTCATGAGGGAATTGCAACAGCCATTATGAATAGTGACTGCCTAGTGTTTGACACCAGCATTGCACAGCTTTTTGCAGAAAATGGCAATTTAGGCATCAATGTAACTATTTCCATGTGTTGAAGCGGCAATCAAATATATCTGGCCAGTGTTTAAAATTTGCATTTGACTTCACAGAGAATAAGGCACCCATCTGCTTGCCAACCTAAAACTCTCCTGGTAGGTAGAAGCTAGACACATGAAGGTAAATAAAAAGAAAGGCTGTTAATACAGGAAACAGTTGCATGTAGTAACACTAATATATTTAAAAATAATTCAACAGTAAACCACTGAAAAAATATATATATACCCAAGATGGGCATCTTTTGTATTAAGAAAGGAAACATTGTAAAATATTTCTGAACTTTGTGTTTGTTGTAGATTGATTGTATTGTTGACAACAATTTTTTGGGGGTGTGTGTCTGTGCACACATGCGTGCACATGTGTGGTTGGTTTTCCTTTAACTGACAAGCCATCTGCGTGGTCATAGACCACTGCTTTCCCCTTGTGAGTCAATACATAGTGCTGCTGTGTTTTTTGTTTTGTTGTTTTTTTTTTCCTTTTTTTTTGTGTGTGTGTATTTGCTAATTTTTATTCTAGTTTTTCATTAAATAAATTTGACTTTCTTTTCTGTAATTCAGGTTTTTCTCACTTTTGTACCTTTTAAGTTAGTGTCTTTTTGATATTCATAATTGCTTATGTCAAAAGTTTGTGTTCAGTACATACTTTCTTTTCCTTCAATCAGTTTATTAGAAATATTTTTAATTCAGCCCTTTTGTGAAAATAGGAATTCCAGAAAGGAAAGGTAACATAAGCAGCTGTCACAGCTGCAGCAGGTATAAGATGGTCTTGTCTATGTGAGTCACACCGTCAGGCTTACTCTTTGAAAGGTTAGGTTAGGGAGTAAACTCTGATTTATATAAATATTAAAGAAAAATCAGGCTTTTCCTCTCTTCAAATGTCTTGGGCAAATCACATGTTTAAATTGGTTCTTGTATTTATTGGTTTTGCAAAAGAGTGCATCATCATCCACAGTATTTGTAATTAAAGTAAATCATTTGTTTTTAAAAAAAGGCAGTTTGCAAAAAATGTTTTTGGTCTTTTATAATTCTCATTAAAAGATTATCTGGCAAATTAAAAAAAAATCTTAATGTGTTTACTTTAGCTCTAGGTTGGTTTGTTTTTTTTTCCCTTGGAGCTGAGGACTGAAAGCAGGGCCTAGCACTTGCTAAGCAAGCACTCTACCACTAGGCTACATCCCCAACGCCTGGCTCTAATAAATAGAGCTCTTTGATAAAATCCAAAGGTATTTTCCTGTTCCAGTCTGTATTTAGAGCAGAAGATTGTACGCCACGTTTTGAAGTGTGCTAGCATCCCTCCATCCCTCCCATTTTGATNCCCAAAAGGACATTTAATGCTGATCACCATTTTCCTTTATAAAAAATGAGTTGTTTTATCATTTCATACTTCCAGTGGGGGAGTCTTGACTATACAGCCTGATTGCCAAGTTCCTATGTACTAGTTTACCTCTATCTAACTTAACCAGCTGTCTGACCTTGGGCCCAGTTTCCTAATATGTTAAATTATGGTGAGTATATGAAACATTAAATGAGGAACTAGTACTTTAAGCTGAAACAGTGCTTCACCCAACATAAGCATCTAGCCAATGTGGGGCCCTGGATTTTGCCTTTAATGTCATGTTCCTAGTTACACTCAGGCACACAGCAGAAATCTGTCATTGATAATTTTGTGTTTTTCTAGTGGGTACGCCAGGCTTAGAAAGTCATTGAGAATTAATTTGCTTTTCTCCTTTATCCTATTTCTAATTTTGGATTATGGAGCTTGGTTCTGTTAGCCATTTCAATACAGGCAAGCTTTCTATTGAATTGGTTGTCATGTGCTTATATAGTTATATTGGGGTGAAAGGAATAGTTTAGCCACAGATTACAACCAGATTTTTATTTGCATGAAAATTTAGAAAAGCAACTTGTGTGTTGAGACAAGGTCTTGCTAGCCCTGNGAGGCCCTGAATCCTACATCTCACCTCAGTCCCCCAAATGCTATGATGACAGATAAGTGCCACAAAGCTTGGCCGAAAAACAACTGAGTATACATCTGGGGGNATGTCATTTTGTTGTTTCACTGTAGTTTGCCCAGACTTTAACATCTCAAATGGCATATCTGGTAGAAATCCATACTNTCCTCCATGAAGTCAGAGCTGACTGACATTTTTATTTTACTAGTTAAATGCATGTGCATGTTCTTGTACGCATTTATTTTGAGAATGTTGGTTATTTCTGTAACCCTCACCACATACATTGATCACCTTAGACTTTACCATTTTGATGGTCTTGGGAATGCTGGTCATGGTTCAGGCTTATAATAATCTTAGAGTTTGGAAAGGCCAAGGAAGACTCAAGAGTTTGAGGTCAGCCTGCTCTACATAGCAAGACTTTGTCCCAAAAATAGAAAAAAATCAACCAAACAAAACTTAGAACTTTTTTTGGTTATTGTTATTGGGCTTGAACCTAGGGCCTCTGCATACCCCACAAGCAAACATTCCACTGAGCTGAATCCCTAGCAAAAACATTTTAGTAACTTGACCACTCACTATAATCTTAGCTAATATTTTGTCGTTTGATATGTCAATATTTTTTATTTTTGCTACTNACAAATTAGTCTGTACATTCTAATATTTTATATATATATATCAGTATGTTTTGGGCATTAATATTTTAAAAGTCTTGACATTTTTATCAATGTTCTCTGGAGAGGCTACCGTGGTGGGACCCAGAATCCTGAAGGACTTTGTTTGCCTTCTGTTTTTGCTCATTTTAGCAAGTGAAGGCATATTTTATGTGTGTATATAGCAGCAGGTAAGGTTGACACATTAACATTTATTAACTATTAAGTCTTCATATTCTTGACCCCCATAGAAGAGATGTGTAGCTACATTTCTTTGTTCTTTTGTGATCTGGCATACAAAAATGAACTCTTGTCTTTACATTGTGTTGTTAAAATGGGTAATTTCTGTTGATACCCTTGACCTTCTTGCTATCTTTCAGGAGTTTTATGGGTAGGTACACATGATCCTCCTTGACTTTGATCTTTTGCTTTTAATATTCCTGTTTGTGTTGTTCAGGATCAAACTAGGGCCTCTCATGCTACACCCCTACCTCTTAAGCTTGAGTTTGTCATATTGAATAAAGTCCTGGGCCAGTTTAGTGTATCAGTGGTTGGAGGAAGTTTACCTTTGCTTCAGTTTTTTTAAACTGTGTGCATGACTTGAAAGCCCACATTTATGCCGTGTCCTCAAAGAATTCCAGAGCTCTTTAAATTCAGGAACATCTACAATGATGATAAATACAATGTAGAATTTTATTCAGATTCCCGAGAAGAAAATCTGGTAAGTCATCCAAATTTTAAAATAATAAGTGGGCTGGAGAGAGGAGTCANTGGTTGAGAGCACNAGCTGCTCTTCCAAAGGACCTGGGTTCAATTCCCACTGCACTTGTGGCGCCTTACAACTGTCTGTAACTCTAGCTCCAGGGGATCTCATGCCTTCTAGCCTCCATGAGCACCGAACATG
This sequence comes from Neotoma lepida, assembly GCA_001675575.1. Classification (NCBI taxonomy): domain Eukaryota; kingdom Metazoa; phylum Chordata; class Mammalia; order Rodentia; family Cricetidae; genus Neotoma; species Neotoma lepida. The sequence goes on from LZPO01066271.1 coordinate 274,099, forward strand.
CACATGGTACTCAGGTATATATACAGGTAAAACACCTGTATACATAAAAAAATTGAAAAAAAATATTTTTTTAAGTTACCAAAACGAAAACAAAACAACCCACAACCAACCCCACATTAGATCAAACTAAACATACCAGGGGTCAGTTTGTGACCATCTCATGAGATAGACAGAAATAAGATCAGAATGTAACAGAGTGAGTAGAGCATATTACTTACAGGTCCTGCCACTGTTTATGTGCATTATCTAAAAAAGGTAATCCCAAACCAGCACTTGGGAGGCTGTAGGAGGATCATAACATACCACTGCATAGGCAGTTAAACAGCATGCCTGGGCCACGCAGCAAGACCCTGTCTCAAAAGAAAAGGTATGGATAGTGTGGAAGCTTGCAGACTGAGAGTGTTCCATGGTGGGTGTATAAAACACACAAGAGTTCTCAGTGTCTGACTTGCCCAGGTAAGCTAGTTACATCATTTACCAAAAGAAACTCACATTTTTCAAGCTGGCATTACCCAAACAAAAGTTAGCTTTCATATGAAGCACTATAGTGTATCTCAAGTGAATTTTTATTGAAGACAAATTTTTCCTAGAATTAAAATCCTTTTGATACTGCTTTTATGGAGCCAGGTCTTGCAGTGCAGCTCTGCAGCATTGGGTAGCTTGGAACTTGCTCAGTAAGACCTTGGATTCTTAGCATTTGGCGGGGATTAAAACTGTACCCAGCTCACTTGTTGTTTCTAATAAAGAATAATTTTCATTGTAAGGCACACTGTGTGTTAATACAACAAGAAGATCTTTAGTGTTGGACCTTAGCCATCAAATCGGAGACTGACTAAGCCTACTTCTCATCTGCAGGNGCTGGTAGGGGTTTCCTAGAAAGGGCCTCCATACACAGTACAGTTTGTCCTTTGGGTCTGAGGAATGTGATGTACATATTATTTCATTAAACAAAACTAGCAAATAATCCCAGCTGAATTTTATATTTGGAAGAATTGTCAAAATTAATACTTTTGTGTGACTTACTGTCAAGACTCCTACTAATAGTGTGGTTTACTTCATGTAAATTTCATGGGGGAAGACACTAAGTGCTTTTGTCCTCAGCAGGTGACAACTTGCGTTGGTTTTGGTGGGGGAGATGTGTCTTGACATGAAGCATCCTCCAAAATGGTTGGTGTCAAAGGCTTGACCCCGATGATGGTATTGAAAAGTGGATCACTGATAACTTCATCAGTGGATATGTTGATGGCTGAATCGATTGTTGTGGGAGGGCTAGTTGGAGGAAGTTATGTCATTGGGCGATGTGTTTTGGAAGGATGTGTCTTTGGATCTTCCTCTCTGGCTCTTCTGCTTCCAGCTGCCATGAGGTGAACAGCTTTATTCAGGCATGCCTTCCCTTTCCACCACGGTGTTCTGCTTCAACGCAAGCCCACAGTGATGGGGCAGCTGTGGATGGAAACCTGAAACCATGAGCCCAAAGAAGTCTCTTTCTCAGGTATTCTGTCACAGCAATGAAAAGTGACTGTCCCTTCGCCTAGTATTGGAAATTAGTGGTAGACATCACTAACCACTGTGCCCAGATGGGAATCAATGTACTGTCACTCAAGCAGTGACCACCTCTGAGGCGGGAGTTGGCGCTGCAAATGAGACCCCTTGTGTCCCCACTATTATGAAGAGGGCATGTGGTATGGTCACAAGTTGGTTTGTATTTTAGAGATTGAAGCCATGGCCTCTCCACTGCTAAGCAATNCTTCTACTGTGTTATACCTCTAGTCCAGAATCCAAATTTCAATTGCTATCAGGGAAGAGGAAAGAAAATCATGTTTTAGTACATATACTGACCTGGTGTTTTTTAAAGATTCATGTATGTTTTATATCAATCATAATCTGGTNTCTTACTTATAGTCACTGATTTACCAATTGTTATTAAATATTTTAGGAACAACTAAAACAGAAGGCATTTGCCCCTAAATCTGCATATAGATTATTATGTGACTCAGGACCTCAGAGTCTTATTTGTAGTACATAGAAAAGTCCAGAGGAATGATAAATGGGCAGAACCAATTGAAACTATCCTATAAAGTTGATAACCAAGGTACTTACAGCTCTGTTGGACTTTGAGACCTGAAAACTTTGGAGCATGTGAGAATTCCAAGTGGTATGGCCAANGCAGAAAAGAGCTGGGGCTGAGGCTGGGGTTGAGGTGTGGTGTAGCTCAGTGTTTGGTTACTTATCCAGTATGTGCAAGTCCCTCTACTTAGTCCCTAGCGTGTGTACACACACACACATGCACAGTCAGAAAGCTGAAGAGGCTTTTTCTCAGTTGTTTGTGGTTAGTAAAGGACAAATGCTTTTCTCACAGATCTGGAGGCAGAAGTTGGAGGTCAGGGTTGCTGAGTTGAATGGGCATTCTGATCAGGGCACCACCACAGAAGTTCTACTTCTGTGCACACATCCCAACATCCCAAAATAATTAGAAAAGCAGGAATTTGTACATTCCTGTTCTAGCCAACAGTCACAAAACAGTAGATGAATGGATAAACAAAATGGGCCATGTGTATACAGTTGCTTGTTCAGGCATAAAAAGCAAATTTGATACATGTATAGGGATAAACTTGACAACTTGGTGAAATGTCAGACAAGAAAACAAAAAAACCCTTCAAAGCCCTGAGAATAAGAAAAATGGAAGAGTCGTTACCAGGTCTGCAATTGGGGGAATGAGTTCAGTTGTTNGTGCTGAAAAATCATGGACAGTGGGAACACTGAATGTCACAGATGTCCCTGAATTAAATACTTGTAAGTGGTTTGTAAGTGGTTTCAGTGGTGAATTTTATGCACATTTTCTCAGATCAAAAACTCCTCCCTAGCAAACCAAAAATAGTGTTAGAAAAACAAAAAACATACTGTTAAATCCCAAATGGCTCCTTATCAGAAGGGAAGATGGGCTGGAGAGCCAGCTTGCCAGTTGAGAGTGTTTTCTATTCTTGCTGAAGACCCAAATTCAGCTCCCAGCACCTACACCAGGCAGCTCACAACCCCCTGTAACTCCAGCTCCAGGGAATCTGACTCCCTCTTCTGGCCTCTGCAGTGCCTGTACACACACACACAAAGATGGACACAAACCTTTAGAAAAGAAATACATACTTCAGACAGCACAGAAGATGCCCTGTGAAGTGTCCTGTGCAGGTCAGTGCTGATATCTGGGGCCCAGAGAAGCCGGAGCTTTAACAGGGGTTCTGTCACCACCTCAGGCAGGTATGAGGCAGAGTTCAGTACCTCATCAAGTGCTGTGAGTGCCCCAAGTAGTCGTGGTTTGGCATTTCCTCCAGAGATTTTATTAGCAGACCTGAGCAGGGTTTCAGTAACTTGCATACCCCATTCTCATCCAGGAAGTATCAAAAGTATCTTTATATTAGCTTTTCTTATATTTTGTAATGTAAGATTCTGACTCTAGAATTAAAATTGCATTGTTTACATTGCATTCTGTTGAATCAGCAATAATACCATTATTTCATACATGAACATGTATGAAACAGGATTCAGAAAGCCAGTAAGTATAAGCGGCCTTCATCCTGGTGCCTTGGGCTGAGCCATAGGAGAGGACAGGCATGGGAAGTTGANATACTTAGGATTTGGCATAAACAAAGGATTCCAAGTTTAGGGATCATCCCAGAACACAGCTGCTCCTTTGGGCCTGTAGTTTTTTTGAGTTACAGGCACCCGAAGCCCTTGTGTTCCTGTAATGACTGCCCACACTTGCCTCAGCCTAAGACCTATATTATCATGTGTGGGCCTCATCATAGACTCCTTTAACAAGAACAGTTGCCTCGNGTTTTGTCTTTGCTAGCTTTCCTTCTGAGAAGTGATTGGNTACAGGATCCAGTAAAGTCTCCAGGGGTCTCCAGGTTAAGAGTATATGCCAACTGTTATTTATTTTGAGATAGGGTCTCCCCATGTAGACCAGCTGGCCTTGAATGTCAAAAGACCCACCTGCCTCTGCCTCCTGAGTGTGNACNCTACCCCACTTGACTCACCCAGTTATCAGCACATCAGAGGGATTCCTGGGTCTCTACGCCACATCCCTGAGTTGGATTCAGGTCTGTAGTGGGCCTGATGGTTGACATTTCTAGCAAGCTTTTTGTTCTGGGACCATAGAGAACCTCTGTTGTGTATCTTTTCCAGGGACACCAATCCCACAGAAGACCACACTTCAAGTTTTAATTCTTTATTAAACCAACATTTCTGTAATAAACATCAACAGCTACTTGAACAGACCATTGCTGTTTTGATTATGTCCACAAATTGGGGATATTTTGCTTACTCTTACTGGTGCCTACAACCAGCTTTGCCAGGACCTCTTGGTGCCTCATAATTGAAATTCCACCTGACATTGGGGCCTAAAGTTTGCTGTCAACAAGACCAGGTCTGCTCTTGACAGTAAAGCCACCATCAAAGGCTGCATTTAGAACTTCATCCAGGCAGCTTGCTGTGATAAAACTTAGATCCTGTCTGACGTTGCTTGGGATTTCTTCAAGGTCTTTCTCATTCCTCTGCGGAATTATGACATGCTTCAGCCCTGCTCGGTGTGCTGCGAGTACCTTGTCTTTAATTCCACCCACCTGTCAGGCGAGAGAAGACAGCTGTCAGGGGTTACGGTCTGCCAAGTGGATCTACTTTTCTCTGAACTACTGCTGACTGATACTCACCCACCTCCCATTTTGTTAATAGTATGGGCTGGGATGCCACTAACTGGTTTAATGGTAGCCTATTTATAAAATGTTTGTGTTACTTCCACATTAAATATTTTTAACAATGAGAGAAAATCTGAAATTATGATGGCTATGGATACCNTTAAAAATATATATGTCATTGCAGCCTTGTATTTAGGTTGATTCTGTAGCAGCATTATATTAGCGTTGTTATACTATTCTTAGCTAGAAGAAAGGATTTTGGAAAATTTCACCATAAAGAAATGACAAATGGAGGAAATAAATATGTTGGTTTAAATGTTATATAATGTGACATGTATTGAACATCATTTGCTATCTTAATATATACAATTTTGTTTTTATAAAATAAAGTTTTAAAACTTAAATGAACAAACAGAATTGGTCTTCCAGAGGAAGCTCAGTTGTGTTATGAGATCATTATCTTCGTTACCACAAAGCAAAGACCTTTGTGCCACCTAAAAACAAGAACACTCCAAACTAGCTCTGGTGGGTTTTTTGTTGTTTTATGACAGAATCACTGTCGATTACCCTGGCCTTAACTCAGAGAGAGCTGTCTGCCTCTGTTCCCTGCTCCCAAGTGCTGGGATTAAAGGCATGTGCCACCAGGGCCAGTGCCCACAATGGTTCCTTCACAAACGGTGGAGTCTGATTCCCCTTCCCTCCAGTGTGGACCTGGCTTTGTAACTTGTCTGTAAGAACCATATGGAAGTGATGCTATGTGAGTTTCACCACTAAGGCATAACAAGAAAGTTGCTGCCTGGATTGATACCTTGNATCACTTGCCCTAGAGGTAGCAAGGTATCATGTTTGTGGTTATCTACACAGACTGGGAAAACCCCACAAGGTGAGGACTTGGGCCTCCTATGCTTCATCCAGAAGCAGGTCCTCCTGCACAGTCACCCACGTGACTGTGGCCTGCAGTTGAGACCCTGAACCAGAAAAGGGCTGTCTTAAGTTCTCTGAGCCTTCCCACACCGGCTCCAGCCTAACTGGCTAGCTTTAGGCCTTCCTACACAACTGTCACCCTGCCCCACAACTGCGCTTTTCTGGAGTGCCTTCTTCAGAGAAAATTCTGAGACAGACTGCTTCCTTCCAGTATGAAATGTCTATTTTTTACTCCCATACTCGATTGACACAGACACTATTATAATCCTGTTACACTGTATATCCACTGTTACTCAGTGAGCTGAGAACATCTTGGCTGCTTAGTGCAGTCTTTCCACTCTAGGGTATGCTCTGTTATTTCTTTGATTATTTGTTCTAGTCCATCTTCCTGTTTGCTATAATTCCTGTCAGATGTTGGATGTGTCAGACATTATACTAGATATTATTTTCCTAGTCATTCTTTAACCACACTCAAGTCACACTCAATCCAAAAGATTNCCTTTTATTTCAGCCTTACCAAATATTTTTTTTTTTTAATTCTACCACTTTTGTTCATACTTGCATGGTTGAATGAAAATCTGGGGTACAATAGTTTTAGTGGTTTTCCACTAAAACATTTAGGAATTGAGCTGAGTCTTACATGCAAAGCTAAGCAAGTCCTCTGCTACTGAGCCCTGTCTCTGGCTCCTTTTNACTCTGAGGCAGGCTCTCACTAAGCTGCCCGTGCTGCTTCAATCTTCCTGAGTTGCTGGGGTTTTGGGTGTGCCTGGCTTTTTTAGTGGTCTTAACTGGCAATTCTATAATCTACTTTCATTCATATTTTGCAGAGTAAAGAACATTAGCTCTTTTCTTTTTCCCTATGGATCTGTCAACCTTTTGATGTAGACAACCTACATCAAACAAACCTAGTCACTGAAAGCCCTAATACTTGAGTCCTGTGATTAATCATTTGTGTAGGCAGATCAAGATATGTACTGGAGCACATGACCCCACAGATACAGGCAAGCTTTTTGAAATGGTTTTTGTTTTTGTTTTGTTTGTTTTTTGAGCAGGGTTCCTCTGTGTAACAGCCCTGGCTGTCCTGGAACTCACTCTGTAGACCAGGCTGGCCTCAAACTCACAGAGATCTGCCTGTCTCTGCCTCCTGAGTGCTGGGATTAAAGGTGTGTGCAACCACCATCTGTTAGGCCTTTTGAAATGTAACAGACAACTTGAATTCAGTTCCCATTTCTATACTGGTAGTTTTGCTATACATCTTGCTAATTATGATAATCTAAGATTTCTACAAGGTTCTAGGATGTCTTAAATGAACTTCAAGAAGTGTGGACTGAGCTTAAAAGCAACAATCTGACTTTATGTACATGCAAGGCACTTTAACTGTTAAGTAGAGAGACTGCAGACAGGTAAACTACTGATCTTCCTGTCAACCACACTAATATTTTTTCCCTTAAATAAATCTTTTTAGATGACAAGGGGANATGGGACAGATAGTCAGGTTTTCTTTTATATGACCCAAAGTCTAAAATATAAATTAGTTACAGATANTACATTTTTAATGTCTATTTTAAACCAAAGTTTTTACAAAAAGGCAAACTACTATTCATGTAAATTTAAAAATATTAATTTGAGTTAAAATTACAAGCACATGAATGTTTTCTATACTTACTGGGAGAACAAGCCCTCTCAGAGTAATTTCCCCAGTCATGGCTACATCTGAACGCACCAGCCGCCCACTGAAAAGTGAGGCGAGACAAGTTACTATGGTGACACCAGCAGATGGTCCATCCTTTGTGACAGCTCCAGCTGGGAAGTGCAGATGGATGTCTGTGTTGTCAAGAAGATCAAAACTTCCATAAGCTTTAAAAAAGAAAAAAGGGATTTTAATGTAGAAAAATTAAACCCATTTTTTTTCTCTACNTAAAACCAAACACAAAAATGGGTGTTTTATGTAAATGGATCCTTCAAAAATATTAATGGATAGTGTACTTAGAGTGAGGTCTGGATGGAAAGATTCATTCTACTCTAAGTATGATTTAAAACAAACCTTTGCTCTTGTTTCTAGTTCAGGCACTAAGCCAAATAGCTCTATCACGGTCACTAGAGTCTCCGTAGGCGTTCAGCAGCCAAGCCCTAGACTTTACTGAATGGGTCACCTTTGTCACACAGTGTAAGATGCTTCCTGGANCCTGATCCTTCCCAGCTGGGTCCCCACTGCGGCTAGGCCATGTACCATTAGTCAGGTGGTATTTCTTTGCATTGCTTCGAAGCCAGCTAATGGCGAGATGGGCAGACTCCTTCATGATGTCCCCGAGCTGGCCGGTAAGTGTTAGCTGGCCTTCGCCGTCCATTCGACTTGCCTCCACAAACATGATTTTGCCACCCAAGGGAGTCCATGCTAATCCTATTGCCACTCCAGGTTGACTCAAACGTTCAGATACCTTGAAGGATGAAAAAGTGATTAATTATGTCAACATGAAGAGATCATTTCCAGAGCATTAATCGTATTTATTATCCTCTAAGACCCTGCTTTCCCAGGGCAAGCTTAAGTACTAATCTCTGAGAACTCACTACCTGACATTATTTTGAGTCTCACCTCTCACTCCCCTGCTCTCTGCCACAGAGATACGTACACTTCTCATTTAGTATTTTACTAGGTGCAGTTTAGCTCTAGACCATGCATGGGTCACTGACTTCCAGAGCTGAGTCCAGTTATATATGCCTTGATTTTCAGGAAACAGTCCTACCAGTGCCTCTTTACTGGGCTCTGCATCTCTTCATACCCGGAGCCTGACTGGGTTGGCACTATGTGCGCATCCTCAGGGAGCAGCACTCCTCTCCTGACACTCACCCGAGAAGCAGTAGCTCTCGAAGGCTTTCTGTTGCTACTGCAGAAACACTGCCACTCCTTAGTGATATCCTAGACTTGGGACATGGGACAGCCCTGTGCTGCCTGGCTGCAGTTTAAGTAGATAGAGCTGCTTAGCTGGGATTATGAGTCTAGGTGATAAGCTATAGGTTAACACATCCCAGGTATGAAAATGCAAAGTAACAGTTGAAAGATGACAGCAATGCTAACTTTGCTGCACCCCCATGTTCCAGACTGCCCATTCTGTTGTGTTACCTGAGTCAGAGGAAATAAGTACAGTATGTCACCAAGTACCAATCCAATGTGAGGCTTCTCCACTGTCAGGCACCTGTGTCACTATGGAACAGCAGAGACAGGCTGGCTTCTGGTAGAAGGCTGGGTGCTCATACCCAGTCTTTCTCCAGTAGGTGTGTGCAGAGAAAACTCTGGCATCAAGGGAGCCACTGGGTAGTCACCTACATTAAGAGCTAACTTTGACCTTTCACTTCACAGGTAGACAGCAGATTTAGCTAGCTGTGGGCACCAGCCCCGCTCACACCACAGTTACTTCCTTTAGCACTGGCACCTGCTCTATGCTGTATTTAATAAGAAAGATGGGAAAGATAGGCCAGTGCTGTTTAAGAACAAAACAAACATGATAAAACTGTTCACAATCTTAAAAAATTAGTACAGGGTCAATTTTCTTATTCTTTTTATTGCATGGCTTCTTTCCAGGGCTGGATGAACTAACCCTAAAGAATAATCTTCAGAATGCAAAGTCATCTTTAACACAATAAGCCACTTATTACAATTTTATTAGCTGTCAGTCACATTCTTACAGCTGAATCCTCAAAACTATTAACCATGTTGCTTCAAGAAATCAGGCAAGGGGATGGAGAGATGACTTAGCAGTCAAGGTCACTTACGGTCTTATAGAGGACCCAGATTCAGCTACTAGCACTCACATGGCAGCTCACGGCCAGCTGCCTGTTAACTCTAGTTTCAGGGGATCCTTTTCCCTTTTCTGGCATCCATGGGCACCAAGGATGTAAGTGGTACACAGACATACATTCAGGCAAAACACCCACCACACACATACAATTTCAAAAGAAAGAAACCAGGCTGGGAAGATGATGTAGTAGGTAAAAGAACTTGCTATATAAATCTGATGGCCTGAGTTCAATCCCAGGATCAAGTAAGAAGCTGAGCATGGCAGTGTGCATTTAATCCCAGCATTCCTACAGGCAACTGGAGGCAAAGATGGAGAATCATCTGGAAGCTTGCATACCAGTTAGCCTGATATATGTAGTGTCAAAACCAAGAAGGACCCTGCCTAAAAAACAAGGTGGGAAGGCAGTTATCCTCTGAGTTCCGANTGCATATCATGGCNTGTGTCAAAGTAGAATAAAAGTANCTCAGGTTCATCCCCTGCCATCCAGTNCCTTGTGCATGTTAGGCAAGCAGTGTACCTCTGAACTCTAACCTCAGCCCTCAAGTNGATTTTTGTTATTTTTCCACTTTACTGCCAATTATGCTAACATGCAGAACAAGGAAACATTTAATGTTTAAAGAAAAGGTTATTGGATACTAGACTGGGTCTCTTGGTAGCATTTCTGCTGAGTTGTTTCTTCAGCCCTATTGGTTTTAATTCTTCAAATATCAACATTTAAGGAGTATTTGCATATCTAANTGTGGCCAAGTTGATACTGCTTTTACCTGACATGACTAAAATAGTGTCATCTGCAAATGTGCAGAGTTCTTTGTGACTCTTTTAGTCTAGAGGAAGACTTGTGGACCCACCAAGATTTTACAGTCACTCCATTCCTTTCATAAAGAGCCAACTAAGGCCCTGGCAAACCTTACAGGAATCTAAATAGGAACGTGCCCCAGGACTTTCAGATCACGGAAAGATAAGAACGTGGGATGAAAGTAGCCAGGCACAAGTGCACCCACAAAGTGCCTGTCTCTGCAGGGGCCCTGGAGAGGCAAGGTCCCTTGTCTGGGGAGAGGGACAGGGTCAGAGCAGAGGGTGAGCAGGCTCTTAGAACAAGAGTGGGCTTTGCAAACCGCCTGCTGGCCCTCCTTTACATTCAAATGGGAAAGTAGTCACCTGTAACAGCTAAGATGCTGTAAGGGAAAGAAACTGACATCAAAGAGCACTGNTAAGCCATGTTTACAGCATTTCCTTCTCTTCTTTCTGCTGTTTCTCTGCCAGAGCTCTTGGAGTGGCAAACACTCAACATCAGCTCAGAAGGGTTATGNGACAGAAACAATTATCAACCCTGTGTTTCAATAGTTCAAGTTCTCTGAGAACTGCTGGAATGAGCTTTTTCTGAAGTCTTGAGAAAGTGGAACATGGGATCAGAACCCCTGTCTTCACTCACAAACTCACTTGACTAACAGCAAGAAAGATGAACTACTTTTCTCAACGAAAATTAAGCTTAATTTCTTTAAANGCTTTTAAATTCAAATCCATGGTATCTTAAGAATTCAAACAGCCCAAATGCCTTGGTTGTATGATTCTAGTTCAGATTCCCTGGCAAGAATTAATGAGGACAGTTCTGGTGACTGGGAACTTTGTAGGGGAGGCTCACTACCTTCAACAGCCAGTTCAAAAATTAATACATGAGCAAGGTAGATGAGTGCAGGGAGTCTTTCTTCTCCCCTTTGTTTGTAAGCCCTTGGGAAAACCATCATCACTGGTAATGATTTTGAATTTTTTTGCTAGAGAGACTGCCTTATGCATGTTTTAACAGAGTCATTTTCTAGACATCTTTACAAAGCTTTCCTAGGAACTGTGAAAGCACTCTGAACATCTAAACACTCCAAACATGTCATAATGCCTTCAACATCCTATTCTATAACCTANGTCCATCTGCTGTCTCAGCTCGTCNTGGCTCAGGCCTTCTGTGAGGTAGGAAAGGGAAAAGCAGAAAAAGACAGTAATAAGGTGAGCCCAGCACTCGGTTTAACCCCAAAGGAATTATCCACAGGACACCAGGCTCCTGAAAGACGTTATCTGGGTGGACACTAGCAGCTGTCTGGCACTAAAGCTGGACTCTTGCTTTCAGACAGCGGGGATCAGGCCGATTCCCTGCCTCCTTCCCAAGCCCTCAGTGGCACAAGACATCCTTGATTACAATCTATACACTACAAGATGGGATTCTCTGCAGCAGCAAAACCACAAGAATGAGCCACTCCTGAGATGGAGGAAAGACTAAGTCAAGCCAGCCTGGCTGCCCAGAAGAGGACATGACCAGGGTCTCCTCCTGTACAGAACCACACTATCACGTGAAACAGTACACAGGGAAATTTTCCATTTAAGACAGAACTTCAGCCTCAGAAACACACTCTACAAACCAAGCAAGCATCCATGTAAACATAGATATGAAATTATCACCTCTAGCTCATACAATGGCGGCCCCAGGATGTCTTTCAGAGCGTGGAAGTCAATCAGAATCGGCATTTCGGGTGGCAGGGCCAGGTCCGCAGTGTCACTGATGGATTCAGGCTTCGCATCTTCCAGCACGTGCTCTCTGCAACCTAAGAGAAACATTT
>LZPO01066271.1:361111-372568 GCA_001675575.1 Neotoma lepida
TTATACAAGGCTTTGTAAATTTGTTCTATGATTTTAAAACTCAAATTTATAACGAAGTTGCATGAAAAATATGATGAACCCCTTGTATTCCTCATCTAGATTTACTAATTCTTTCTATCTTGTGACATTGCTTTCTCTCTGTGCACTTCCCAGACACACTACATGTAAGCTGCAGGCATCATGCCTCACGTTCTTAATAAAAGAACACTCTCTTACATAACTACAATATAATAATTAGATTCTGGAAATTGATAGCACAGTTGATACTAACATGACAGCCAATTACTAGTTGAAATCCTAGTTTCTATTTGGGTACTATTTGGGCTAATTAGTCTGCACACTGATAATTTAGTTGGTGAGCACACACAAAACAAACAAAACTTCCAGGTTAGAATACTACAACAGATTAAGCTGAAGATAAGCTTCCAGCAACTGCCGTAGTCATTAGGACAAATGACAGTGACTCCCTTTTCTTCTGGGCATACAGTAGGCCTGCTCTTCCTCGCCTCCTCTGAATACAGAGGCAGCTGCAGTCTTGTGATGATCTTTGAAAGGTAAGAGGTATATCAACATTCCTTCTGGGCAGAAATACTAAGTCACTGAAAGATTTGCCAGATTTCCTTTTTCTGTCTCAGCATAAGGAGGATATCTTGAGATTAAATCCAGTCTACCTTGGTTCTTAAGTGACATGAAAAGACAGATCATTACACCTATAGTTTTAGGCATGAAGACATAGCAAATAAAATAAGCCTTTATTATTTGAGTTCTGTTTTGTGGCTAATATACAAAACTTGGTTCATACTAACTAATTTATAAATGATATACCAAATCCTCATGGAACCAACTCTAATAAGATTTCATAGGCCAGTAATAATCAAACTGCTCTGAAAACACTGTAATTTGGGGAACCATCCATTACTCTCCAAGAATCAAGGGGATTAAAGTACAACTATATAAAGATGGTTAGGTGGAAAAAAAATACATAAAAACAAACAAACAAAAAAGCCATTAAAAAACACACAAAAATTCAAAGACTCTTGTTCCCAGGAATTCATTGGTAGAAAACAAAAGTTAAAACTCATCCCCNAGCCTTGTGACTAGAAGCTATTTGCCAAGTACAGTGTGCTGCTCACGCAGGATGGCTAGCACAGCGTGGAGTGCGGGTCTGTGGGAGAAACAGGACTGTAAGACATTTTCCACATGAGATCATAAGCACTGATGGCACATGCCTGAGCAGAAACGGGGAAGNAACAGCAACACCACACAGCAGTTGGAAGCACAGAGTCTAAAATGAGAGAAGAACGAGGGAACAGAAAGCAAAAATCACAAGAAATAACAAATGTGGGGCTTTTTTGCTAGTCAGTGTGGCTAGAACTATTGATCTCTACATAGTAACTAGAGCTGAGGCAAGACAGGCCTAAGACACAGTATGAAGGGCCTTAGCACTACTAGGAAATCTGAAGTTCATCCTGTGTATTTTCCTCAACAGAACCCACCCTGGCCTTGGACATACCAAGACAGCTCTAGCATTGAGATGTACTCTCAGCCTGCACGGTTGTTATTTTGGAATAAAGGCTCAGCAAGTAGAATGAGTCCGGGATAGGACTCAAGAGGCAGGTCTCCTGTATGAGCTAGAAAGGAAGGGAAGGCAAGAGAAGCACTCACTAAACACACTCTCACAGTCTAACAGGCCAGTGACTTTACTGCATGTACTCAATTAAAAGTATACAACATAAAAATAAAACACTGATATAAAAATGCAATCCAAGGGAAAAAAAGGCATAAACTAAAGTTGATTTCCCTACAAAAGTTCTTCTAATGTCACTGTAGAATCTTCCTATGTTTAACAGGTTTTTGTGGACTAAAACTAGAGAGAAGTAAAGGGCAGAAATGAGGCTACATAGCTGCACCCTCGTGTGAGATGGGAGCCATTCTACCTCCCACCCCCTCTGCATCAGGAGTATATAAGCCTGCCTGTACCAGTTAACTGGAGGGTCTTTCTTCCAGTACATTCTTCCTTCAACCCTGAAGTTACAACTCCAAACCTTCCACATTTCTATTTCTATTGCTGTTCCCCATATTAGGAGTACATATTACTTTGCATGACCATCAGATGCAAACACCAGACTGTGCACATCTGCTCTACACTTCAGTCACCAGTGGTGTCTGAAATCAAGGCCTTAGACACCAGCTAGTCCTCACAGACTCAGTCAGGGTCAGTGGAGCACACTAATAGAAAAGTAGAAAACTACATTTGATGATACAATCTTGCACTTTAATTATAGTTTTAAGTAAAATGAGGTGGAGAGAGGAAGTTTTTAATCTAGGGTTGACCAAAAACCTGACACCTAGAATTAAGGAGTGCAGTCCTTCATGCATAGTCAAAGCATGCGTCCCTCCTGGCATTCTAGCTGGCCCAAAGTGCAACCATTCTTGAAATTGGTTCACTATGGCTTCACCCTTCCACAGGCACTAACCTGTGCAGTATGACTGGACCTGAAACAATATAACTTCTATTATTCTGAATAGGCAATTTTACTGGCAACTCTGTGTTATTTTCATTTTAAGATTGAGCACGTAGGTTTAACAGGTATCTGGCTGAGAGGCACTGGGGATTAACAAGAATCTGTAGTCATATCTTTTAGAACACCTTTAGAAAGAGTTGGCCAATATGTCCAGGAGGATTTAAGTACAAACCTAAGCAAGAGAAAACTGGAAAATACTATCAAAATTTCACAAACTATTTCAATGTATGCAGCTTTACAGCCTGGCAGCTTCCCCCACAACAGAGTCACCTGATCTCAGGACAGCAAAGAACCAAAGGGGGAAAGGTTTTAAGGGGAAGTGGAAGCCACCCACTTGCACTGCGTATCTGTAGAACTGCTCTGACAGCTCTCCCAGCTCCTCCCTGGTTTTGCAGGTGTTGGGAAATTCCTCAAGTCGGTCCAGCTGCTCCACTTCAGCCACGGGATATGGCTTCTCTTTTAAGACCTGCACAATCTGGAACCGGCACAGGCCTGTGATCAGCAAAGTATAGTGTGGCTTAGGCCAATTACTGCCCACAACCTGTACTGCCAGGGCAGCTGTCCCAATCCTGAAAAATACACAAAACACTGGCATTACATTTAACATGGCAAAACAGAAATTCCTTTCAAAAAGCACTGACGTAGCCAGGTGTGGTGGCATACATCTTTAGACCCAGAATTCAGGAGACAGAGACAGGGGGATCTCTGAGTTTGAGGTCAGCCTGGTCTAAAGACCAAGATCCAGGACTACACTGGAAAACCCCTAAGTCCAAAAAAAGTGCTGACTTTCCCAGACTCAGAAAGACAAATATCATGTTTTCTTTCACATACAAAATATAGATTTAAACTTATAGATATGTGTACACCCATGTCTAGAGCATACAAAGCAGAAAGGGAACACTGAGAGGGAGAAAGAAGGCTAAGGAAGGGAGTGAGTAGGGAGGATCAAATAAGAACAAAATGCAGCTTATGCTGTGGGATGTCTTTCTGTACGCTGTGAATATATGTTGCTCCCATTGGTTAATAAATAAAGTTGCTTTGGCCTATAGTAAGGCAGGATAAGAGCCAAGCGGGAAATCCAAGCAGAGAGACAGGGGGAAGGGCAGAGTTAGAGACAGATGCCATCAAGCTGCCCGAGGAGCAAGATGTCAGCAGACCGGTAATGCCACAGCCACATGGTAAAATATAGATTAATAGAAATGGGTTAATTTAAGATGTTAGAGCTAGCTAGCAAAAGTCTGAGCCACAGACCAAACAGTTTGTAATTAATATAAGCCTCTGTGTGTTTATTTGGGATCGAACGGCTGTGGGACACAGGAAAACTTCTGGCTACAGTTATATGCATGTATGAAATGACAATGTCACAATGAGCCAGGCATGGTGGCACACGCCTTTAATCCCAGCAGGAGGAAGAGGCAGGCAGATCTCTGAGTTGAGGACAGTCTGGTCTACAGAATGAATTCCAGGACAGCCAGGGCTACACAGAGAAACCCTGGCTCAAAAAAAACAAAAACAAAAAGAAAGAAAAGAAAATTTCATGCGACCCATTATTTCATATTCTAACTAAAAAATTAACAAAAGATAAAACTCTAGAAATGTCTGCTTTCCTGATAAATTCTTTTAATAACAAAGAGGATCTAAAGTATGAATTAAGTATTTCTGTACTTAAATTATCATTTGGTATGTGGTCTGTTAGACTACTACCATCTAGTGAGGTACAAAGCACATAATNGTACTTAGCACTTCTTTTAAAAATGAAGTATAAATTCTGTTGCAGGATATTTGATCACACCATGTGAAAATGTGCCTAAGGCACCTGATTGGTTTAATAAAGAGCTGAATGGCCAATAGCTAGGCAGGAGAGAATAGGAGGGACTTGCCAAGCAGATAGAGGAACTCAGGCATGAAATGCCAGTGAGACACAGAGGGAGTCCGGTGCACAGAATCGACGAGAGGTAAAGAGCCACATGGCAGAACATAAGATTAATACAAACAGGTTAACTTAAACTATAAGAGCTAGTCAGGAACAAGTCTATGCTAAAGGCCAAGCCTGCATAATTAATACTAAGTCTCCATGTCATTATTTGGGGGCTGGCAGTCCAAAGAAAGTCTGACAAGAAAGACTCACTATAGAATTCCATATATTTGAATTATTTAAATATAAAAATGTAGGAATAAAAGTAGNTGGTAATTATATAACTCAATTATACCAAGTAGGAACATCTAAATACCATTCTGAAAGACCAAAACATAAATAGCACAAATGAATGTCCAAATTGGTTCCAGTATCACCTCTGCTAACATCAAGCCAATTATCTCCATCATCAACCTGTCATTTAGATTTAACTACGCTTAATCCTGAACTGCTACACACGGAAGGTAAATACTCCAAGTACACACTGCAGGACTTAGGAGAACTAAAGGCATGTATCCCAAGAATCCTTAAGCCTAGTTACAAGTGGCAAAACACTGAACAAATTGAAAGGCTTTAAGTTTTAGCTCCTTATCAGTCATATTTCTGATCAAGTCACGTGCACATGTAATACACAGAAAGAAAGTCTTATCTTCAGGGCCAGAAAAATAGCTCAGTGGGTAAAGGATCCTGCTGCCAAGCCTCTAACCTGAGCTCTGTTCCTGAGAGGACCGACTCCTGTGGGCTGTTCTCTGACCTCCAAAAGGACACTGTGGCGTATGTACAAAATTCCCTCTAACACACACAAAAAAATGAAATAAAAAATTACCCAAAACAAAGCAAAACGCTTCCAGATCCCAAGTTAGAATATGTTATCTCCTCAAGGAAGATGGTAATCTCAGAACGAAGCTAAACCTAACATGACATGCTATCATGACACACTGTGATAAAGCATCATGACCAACATAAACTTGGGGAAGAAAGGGTTTATTTTATTTTACAGCTCATAGTCTATCATTCAGGGAAGCCTCTGCAGGAAAACCAGGACAGGAACAGAGGCAGAGGCCATGGAAGAGTGCTGCTTACTGCCTTGCTCCCTACGGCTTTCCCAGCCTGCTNTCTTATACAATCAGCCCAGGGGTGGCACCATTCCCAGTGAGCTGAGCCCTTCCACATCAATTAAGAAAATGCACTACAGGCTTGCCCTTGGGCCAATCTGGTGGGGATATTTTCTCAACTGAGGTTTCCTCTTTCCCAAATGATTCTAGCCTATGTTAAGTTGACATAAAACTAGCCAGCACACCTGCACTCTAGGAAAATGGAACACTAGACTTCTGTGCCTACTTATCTCACAAATATGGCGACTATCTCAGTAAATTTGCTGACTTGTATATACAGTAGATTCCCAAATACTTCTTATAAACTCTACTGGATTATATACAACATTCAGTCTCCTAGCTTGCCTCTCTCTACTTCATAGAACGAAGCAAAACTAAAGAGATGAGCCAAATCAAAACCCCCAGATTGAAAGACAAATTTAATTATTTTTGTCTATGTCACCAATAAAATTTTACACTAAAAATGAATTTTCTTACAAAGCATATATATGAATATATGTACATACACATATATATGTATGTGTATACATATATACACACACAGAGCATATATACATATATATTGAAAGGACTGTGTTCCAAACTAAACCAAGTTTAAGCTGGACTTAAACCCCTCAGGCTCCTAAAGGGACAAAGATTTAAATGTGTTAATTGGTTCTTTCTTGAACTCACAGAGTTGACAAGAACATATGCCTTTTTATTACATTTATTTATTTATTTATTTATTTATTTATTTATTTATTTAGTGTGTGTGTGTGTGTGTGTGTGTGTCTGTCTGTCTGTCTGTCTGTCTGTCTGCATGTATACATGTGTGGAAGTCAGAGAACTTACATTAGTTGGTTCTCTCCTCCCATTATGTGTATCTAGAATTGAACTCAGATTGTCAGGCTTGGCTGCAAGCACTTTTACCCACTGAGCTATCTTGACCGTCCTGAATATATATGCCTTTCAAAGAGAAACATGACTTGTGAAATGATAATTGGTATTATTAGGATGATACCTGACAAAGACACCTTCAGATAAAAGGTATTGTAGAAACATTTAATTCTATTTTAGGCAAGCTGTAGCATCTTTTTGCAGTAGCCTGAGTAAGGTGTCCCACATATTCCTGGTCATTTGTATACTTAGTCCCCAGTTGATGAGGACACTCCTAGGTGTGGCANTGCCCCTGTGGGGGCAGGCTTTGAGGTTTCAAAGCCGCCTGCCACCCCTAGTGTTCTGTCTCTGTATCTCAAACCTGCTTGTGGTTTGCACAAGCCTGTCACCATGCCTGGTGCTTGCTGCCACACTTTCCCACCATGATGGTGATAAAGTATTAGCCCTCTGGAACCATGAGTCAAAATAAACCCTTCCTTCTAGAAGTCACCTTTGTCCTGGTGTTTCATCACAACAATGAGGTTGGTATCAAGGACTTGGCTATTGCTGTGACAGACCTGACCACACTGTTTTTTGTTTTTGACAAATGCTAAAGAACCTGGAAATTTAGACTAGGAAATCAGTTGAACATTGGAAGCAGAAATCAAGGTGCCATCCTAGTAGGAGCTTGGAAGACAGTAGTGCTGAAAGCTAATGAGGACTGTGGAGGCCCAGCTCAAGAGGTTTTAGAGGGGAACAATGTTAGCAACAGGGCTAGGGGACTCTTGCTGATATTGGCAGAAAGTGTGGCTCTTTTCTGCCTACATTTTAAGAACTTTCCTGAAGTTAAATTAAAAAGTAATGGACTATTTCTCTGGTGTAGGAGATTTCAAGACAGCCTAGTACTGACTCTGTCACACGGTTATTAGTAATTATACTTACACAGGACTACAATGAAGAGCGAGCAAGTGGGACAGAAATAATACAAAAATATATGTACAACTTGGAGAGAAAAGGGCCACTGGAAAGCTTAATGTTACAGCCAAGGCTTGTGCTGGAGGAGAGGCTGAACATTGTTAAGATTAGTGTCACTAAGGATGGGCCAAAGCTGCACTGGGAGGAGCATCCTCAGGGCAAGATTCCACTCAGCTAAGCTTCCAACCTGTAGAAGAAGACCTAAGGAATTTTCTGCTCTTAGAAAAGAACAACAAATAAAAGCTACTGCAAGTGTGATTTAAGGGGCAAGGGGACATCCCAAGCTGGCAGCTGAACTTGGAAGTATTCATGGGCTCTGGCTTTACAGTCATGAGGGATACATGAGTAAAGAGGTGTGGAACCTTCTTCTGTGGATTCAGAGAACTACTGAGGGCAGGCACATGACAGGAGAGTCCCTGAATGAAGGCCCTGAGATGCCAGAGGCCTTGAGAGGCCATCTCATGAAGCTGTGATGTTGAGGCCTGGGTTTCAGTGGAGACTTCAAAATGTTGAAGATGTCAGGGCTGTCTGGTGTCTGCCAAGGAGAGCTGCATACAGGGTGTAGATCCAGCCTAGGAGAGTTTAGAAGTGTGTTGCAGGCAGCAAAGCTGGCAGGACAGAGCCATCTAAGCCCTTTGACACTGGATATGAAGCTAGAAATTTTGATGTTTACCCTGTTGGGTTTGGGTTCAGTATTTCCTCACTATGCCCTAATTCCTCCCTGTTGGAAGGGTAATATGTATTCCCTGCCACTGTATGTTGGAATTATGTAACTAGCTTTTTGATTTTACAAGGCATTACAGTTAAGAGATTTCCTTTTGTCTCAAGAAATTTCAGTCTTTGGACTTTAAAACTGTTTTGAGACTGTGAAAGACTATGGGGAATTTTTAAGTTGAACCAGAAGCATTTTGTATTATAATTTGGCCACCAGACTCTTGGGGGCTGGGGAGTAGAATGTGATGATTTGAATAAGATGTCCCTTATATTCTTAGGCATTTGAATACTTGAGTCCCAGTTGGTGATGCTTTTCAGGAGGCTTAGGAGGTATGGCCTTTCTGGGGAAGTGTATTTCTGGGGGTGGGCTTAGAAGTTTCAAAGCCTCCTGCCATCCCCAGTGTGCCCTTGCTGTTTCCTTGTAGCAGGCTTTCTTTGGGGCCACTAACCAGCTCCAATTGTCACACAGAGACTTCTTATGAGTTTTGCATGCTTGGCCTCGTTCTTATGCTTGTCCCACTAGCTCTTGTAACTTAATTTAACCTGTTTCTTTTCATCTATATTTTGCCTTGGGGCTTTTTACCTTTCTTTCATTCTGTACATCCTATTCCATGTCTGTCTGTCTGGTGGCTGCCTGGCACCAGCATCTCCCTCTCTTTCTCTCTCATTCTCTCTTTTCTCCTTCTCTCCCACTTATTCTCTCTGTCAGCCCCACCCATCCCTCTAACAGCCTAGCTATTGGCCGTTCAGATTTTTATTAGACCAATCAGGTGCCTTAGGCAGGCAAGGTGAAACAGCAACACATCTTTACATAATTAAACAACTGCAGCATAAACAAATGTAACACATCTCTGTCTAGTTAAAGTAATATTGCACAAACGTCCTGCTCATGGTCTGAGATGTGGGCACTCAGTTGTTATTGCCACCATCCCTGGTGCTTGCTGCTATGCATCACCACCACGGTGGTGACCAACTCTTATCCCTCTCAAACTGTAGCCCAAATAAACCCTTCTACAGGTTCCCTTGGTCATGGTGTTTGATCACGGCAACAGAAAGTAGCTAATACACTACTTATCTCCAGGTTTTATATACAAAAGTAAGCAAATGAAATAGTCAACAAATCAANTTTTTATTAACAATGAGAGCAACACATCTTCACAGTGTACAGAAGGTTTATTCTACAGCAAAAGCCAGCACAGAGTACTTAGTGAGACTCAGTATCAAAATAAAAAGTAAAAAAAGGGCTGAGGACAGCTTAAAGGTACTTATCTAGCAAGCAGGAGAACCATAGGTTCAATCTCTAAAGCACTGCCCCCAGAAGAAATAAAAAAAAATTTAATCATGAGAACTTCTGCCTCAGCTAAGTGGTTGAATACAGATTGTAAAATTATATGGGAGAAATAAGCAGAAGTTTAAGGAATGAGGTAATATGTTGGGAAACTAGTATCAAATATAATATGTTGGAATAAAGTACTGAAACTTTAGTGTCCAACCGTATTTAAGCAATAGCCAAAACAGATCACACAGAGGTAAAAAAATTTTCATGATGATACAATGTAAACTACCATTATTTAGTTGTGTGGATTTGTCTTGTGTTTTACTGTTTGCTTTGTTTTCAGGGAGCTATCAGTCTCCTCTGAAAACATGAAGAAGAGCTACAACTTTTGTCAAAGTAATATCGTCCCACATAAGCAAAAGTAAGGCACTCTAACCCTTATCAAAATCCATTGAGAGTCAGGAACCCTGAAAATACGAAGGGGAAGGAGGCTCTCCAAACTGGAGAAACGCCTTCATCACAATCTAGAGAGCATGAACTTGAGAGAAGAGCTTGAAGATAACACCTGCTGAGACATGCTATATAGAGATCAGTGCTGTTCAATAAAAACACGAGCCACATCTGNGATTTCAGTACCCACTAATAAAGTAGTAATAGGTGAAATGGCCAAAACATTAGCATTCCAACATTTACCCTTTAACATTAATCAACATTTTTCATGCTTTCTCAACATCTAGCGTGTACTGCACATTTATGACACATTTAGGGGACCAAGTGTCCTAAGCTGCCTGGGGTTGAGAGCCTTTCTGGGACACAGCCACTCCAGTGCTAAAACTCCTGTTAGACCAGCCACACTTCAAGTGCTCTATTTCCATAATCACTGTGCAGTCCAGGGGAGCACAGCCGTCCACCAAGCACGGTGCAAAGCAGTCGACACAGGTGGACCTTCTAACACACCTAAGAGACAGATGCAGTTTCAAAGATGCAGAGGAAGAGTCAGACGCGGGTGAAATCTATCACCCAAGTCACAGAACTAGGGCCAGGACACAGGGCAATCCAGTGACAAGCCCGGGGCCTAAGATAAAAACGCTAGGAAGGAGCAAAAGGGAGATGAGAGGCTAGGAAGGTTGAAGAGGGTGACCTCCAAGGAAAATGCGAACAGAAAAGGCCCTTCAAGGAAGAGGCCACTGGGGGTGGAGAAAACNGGTACCATAACGTGTAAAGCAAAACTGCGCAGAAAGTTAACTGTGCAGTTTAGGCATGGGCAGAAAAAAAAAGAAATCTCTAGATTTACAGTGTTTCAACTGGAGAACAGAACAGGAGGCCGGTTAAAAGGAAAGAAAGTGCACAGGGTGAAAGGTGGGTGGGGGAAGGGAGCAACACCCAGGGAGAAGGGAGGGGCCTGGGAAATAACAGCACCGGCCTATGGTGCTGAAGGGGGCCGGCCGGGTAGGATCAGGATTCGAATCAGATTATCAACAGCAACAGGCAGGTAATCAACAGAACAGAGTTTCTACCCATGTCAGGTATTGCTCTGTGAGTTATGAAGCTCACTAACGGTCATTGGTTAAAAGCGTCACTCCCGCTTTTCACNGGAGGAGACACAGGTGCCCAGAGTACCTGTGCAAAGGCGGCAGGTCCTGCGCGTCGCTGGCCGGATCGGGCGTGTTGGGGATGACTCCTAGGATGGTGCTCTGCAACGACGTACCCTTGAGCAGGCGGCTCCGCACCAGCTGCAAGTTGCGGGCCGTGTCCACACTCGTGCGCATGGTGGAGCCGGGCAGCAGCACACCTTCGTGGGTCAACAGCAGGGGAAGGCGGCTGGGGATCTGGATGGGGCTCACGGACGACATGGCGACGGCAGTTGGCACCCGGACCGTCAGGAGGATTCTAAGCGTCCTATGCCAAGGCCACCAGAGTGCACCCCAGACAGCGCACTACGGCCCGCCCCCTGGCCTGAGCGCCGCCGCTTCCGGCTCGCCCACAACCCTCCCAGAGGCCCGAGCGGCTAGGCTTCCGGCCTTGGGCTATGGCCCGCCCCCAGGCCTAAGCACACCGCTCCTGGCCCCGCCCCCAGGCCGA
>LZPO01066271.1:402889-416473 GCA_001675575.1 Neotoma lepida
CCCTCCTTTTCTCCCTTCCTTCCTTCTCTTTCATCCTAGCACCTTGCTTTGTATCCCAGGCTGATCTCAAAGTAATGACCCTTCTGGTTCAGTCCCTCTTGCTGCCAAGTGCTGAGATGGGGTGTGCCACTATGCCAGGCTCTCTCGAGGGTGCCCGACTTTAAAAAATCATTCTGCAATGCATTCTTGTGCTCCTTCCACCCTCCCAGGTATGCTCATTCAGCTGAGTCTCTGCTCCCTGATCTAGGATGAGCCCCAGTGGGTGCTGTGTGAGGTGGGAGCTNGNCTCGTCTGGAAGACTCCTTATGCAGAGACCTACGGCCCCTCTGTATCATTCTGCTCCAGAATCTGACCTCAAGATGCCATCTTTGGTACCATTTGATGTAGCACCAAAATATTATCTTAGTAGAAATCCATCTCTGCTCTGCCTTACATGAAGATGGAGGTAAATTCAGCATCCTCCTTTGGTAAGCATGCTGTATCTGGATCTGTTTGGAAGACTTTGAAAAGGAATCTGGCTGGGCTTAGAAGGCATCCTGAGGCTGTTGTGAGGATCAAGCAAAGGGCTTTATAAATGTCAAGTGATATTNTTAGCAGCAATTTGCATCCACAGAGGAGGGAGAGGGCACATGAAGCCAGGTACTCCAGGCATGTGTAAAGAGAACCTGCCCCGAGTCCATCCCACTGCTCTTGGAGCGTCCATTTTACTATGCAATTGTCCAGTGACTACATTTCTACTTCCCTTCAGGGCAGGGAGAAAAACACCAGGTTTATTGCAGGCAGAGAAACGCAACCAAATTTCTTCAGGAAATTTAGAAGCCAGAAACAGCCAGCAGAGGGAGGAATCGGCAGGAAGAAGCAAAGCTGAGATCTGACAGGTCTAAAATAGAGCAAGCTCCTGTGGTCTGCGGGGAATATGTTCCAAGACCCCCCAATGGAAGCCTGAGACAGCACCTGGCCTTGAGCCCTCTATTATATGATGCTTTCCCCTCTACCTACACGTGATAAAATGAAATGGAGGAGTTATGCATAGTAAGAGAATAACCACAATAAATAATAATAAAATGGAACAATTCATACACTGTACTAAAATTGCCAGCATCACAGCTCTTGCATTTTGGGTTATGATTATGAAAAATAAGGGTCACTTGAATATGAGCACCATGATTCTATTGACAATTGATCTGGTTCCTAAGTGACTGCCAGTGGTGATGTCCAGAGTCAGGGCAGTCCAAGCATTGTCACACTCCTCACGATGGGCTCCAATTAAATAAANTCTGAAATGTTTGCTTCTANAGTCTTCCATCTAATATTTTCAATTGACTGTAGGTGACTAAAACTTGGGAAAGCAAAACCCCACTGGGCCACAGAAAAAGGTGTCCTGTAGGCCAGGTACGCTGGGCAGAGGTCTCCTGGGGGTCCAACAACACTTTGAAGCCAACCATGGTTTGCTGTTTCTGAGATCAGAAGTTCTGCTCTTTCTGAACTCATTCGTGGCCACAGTGGCATCAGAGGCCCTGCTTCTTCTGAACTCATTCATGGCCACAGTGGCACCTTTCTACAACTTTGTGATTGGTCACCTACTCTGGGCAAGGTACAGAAGCCACTAAGGAATCAGCCAAGCCCTCTGCCCCTAGGTATGCAGTGCTCACTGTAGAGTCCTGTGCACGAATGAGATCTAGTTTCAGGATGAGCGTTTGTTCAATGCAAGAGGGGAAAAGAACTCAAACTGCCCCTTGATTTCTGTTAAATGACTAAATGAATGAACAAATGAGATTTTCTATTTTGAAGTTTGTTTTCTTACTGTCTTCCAGCCTCTACAGTTGACATTTTCAGGAGGAACATGGGGCCAGCAATGGGCAGGNCCTGGAGTAGCAGTCAGGAGATGTGGGCAATGACTTCAGCTCTGNTGTCCTGTGCTGGAGCCAGCTGTGGGAANTCTCTGCTCCNCAGNTTCCTCACCCAATGGGATGGGGGTTGGAGGAAGGTTCACCTCCTCGTAGACAAAGGTGTGCTGTGACAGGCTGGAGGAAAGGTTAAGCCAGCACGCCTTGTGAGCTTTTAACACCCACCACAGGAGCCTGGTGTCCTACGGATCCATCCTGGGATGAGGCAGTGCCCTTTAATGTGGGCCTGAGGGAATGTTGGCTCCCTCAGAGTTCCCTCTTCAGGTGTGGTGGGAGTGGCAGTTGAATGGGGCAGTTGAAGAGGAGGCTCCCAGCAGGTGGGACGAGGGGACCTAAGCCTGAGGTCTGCAGAGGAGGAGGCTGGGTAAGAGTCATGGCATTTGGCCACTCTCCCTCTTCATCTCATCCCAGGAACTCGCTTATCCCTTGCCCAGGCAAAGCTCATCTCTGCTGCAATCAGTGCCCCCCAGTTAGTTCTGAGGGGCCTCTGTCACCCATCCTTAGGTCAGGCTGCAGGGGGCAACATGTGTGACCTTGTGTGGCCCTGTAAGAGGAAGCTTGGCTTGGGGTTCCCAGAGGTGAAAGAGGCCTGGGGTAATTCTAGTTTTGGAGCCTTGTGGTCTGTGAAAGAAAAAAATAGAAACAAGACAGGACTTGAACACCGTGATGCACAGAAGCCTACATTGATTAAGTTAGGTCTTTGAGCCATGTGCATGAATGCATGCACGCTCAAACAGTACTGCTCACAATTTACCCAAGAGATTACTGCTTTTGAAAAATCTTGAATTCACATTGCATTACTATGTGGTTCTCATAGGTTTTAAATGAGAGTTCTTATCTTTTTTCAGTCATGGTAGACCATCTCTGTACTAAATGGGTGACCTCATTTGGAGACACTGCCACAAGCTATTATTTTAGGCTCTTTAGGAATGAGAGGTCTTGAGCAGACCTCCCTCGGCCTTTATGTTGCTTATCTGTGGCCTTCCCTCATCCTACCCCCCAACTCTGACACCAGCTCCTCATCACTCAAGATTAATATTTTAGTCTGGNTGACCATAGGGTACTGGGGACAGCCAATATGGCTGAGCAGTAGAAGTGAAGGGCCAGACCCGAGGAAAGCCATCTACAGCTTCTCCTCTGAACTGTAGGCAGCTCAGGTCTTGAAGTTGGAGAGGGGATATGAGGCATCGGATACTTTACATTAATAATGGAGTTATTGGGCTGGGGTGTAGTTCAGTAGCATGCAAGAAGCCTTGGGTTCAATGGCTAGCACCAGAAAATGAGAGGGAGAGAGAGGTGTGGAGGGAGGGAGAAAGGGAGAGAAAAAAGGGGAGAAAGGGAGGGAAGGAGGGAGAAAAAGAGGGGGAAGGGAGAGGAGGCACAGAGGGAGGGGGAGAGAGAGGATTAATGGGGAGATGGGGGCCCTATCCTCTTATCTGGAAGAGTTTTCTGGTGAAAGATGCAGCTGCAAAGGGTCCATGGAGTCCTGAGGAAGGATGGCCGTTGCGGACAGGAAGCAACATCAGACCTCTGATTTGCATGTGCCCTTGTAAGTGTCCTGAGTTAGAGGCAAGATGGAGTGTAAGAGAGCACAGGAACAGGCAGAGAAGATGTTTCTTATAAAGCCGCTCTCTAGACATCTTTTCTCCTCCTACTTTGAACAGATCAAGGACACAGAAAAACAAATACAGTATGAGGGAACAGCAGATAAAGGTTAAGCAGCCCAGAAGCTCAGGGCCAGGGGCCAGCAGGGGTGCTGCAAGCTGTGGCTCAGAGGAGCAGGGGTGCCTGCTTCTTTCAGTGTCTGATTATAGCTATGAGAGCTGTTGAGATTTTTTTTGGCCAAGCAAGGAATCCTTTAAAGAAAATGTGCTACTCTTAATACATGTTTTCTGCAAACTGGGGAAAAATTTGAACAATGCAGACCATATAAAATGGACTTTTAAATTGTGCGTGTGTGTGCTCTTTGTTCTAAGTGGAGCCCTCTCTGCTTCTGCCTGCCCAGGATATTGAAGTTAGGTTAGGAGCCCCCACCTGAAAACAGCAAGCGGCTCCAGGGATGGTTCACGATCTCCTGCCAATCCTTAGGAGCTCCATCGTGAATGATGGCTGCAGGGTCCCTGGCCTAGAAAGCTGCCTGTCATCATGCCCTCCACTCCCATCAGCTGCTCCTGCTTCTCNGGGACTGCTGGCAAGCAGATTCCTCACTCTAGGCAGCTTCCTGCTCCTGGCAAAGGATGGCACGCCAGACGGGAGAGAGATGTTACCCAAAGCACGCTTCCTGCTTTAAAGAGTCTCACTCCCCCTACCCTGGGCTGCCAATTTTAGTAAAACAGCGTTCCAGCTGCAGAGCTTCNACACCATCTTAGGACATCTCAGCTCGGCAGTCTCTGTGGAGTGTTCAAGGAAATGACCTTCCAGCATCCGTTTCCTATGGACGGCCTTCTGNGGTGGGCGTCAGGGAGGTTGGCTTTTTGTGCCAGGCATCTTAGACAAATTGCTGACAGGATCCTGCACCAGTTAAGAGGTGAAGANGTGAACAAGAAACCGNAAGTCATATTTAAGGCAGGCTGANTCTTNTCAGGGTGGAGGAGCCAGAAGTTGAGACTGGACAAGGAAGAAATAGAGGCTGGGTGCGAGCTAAAACAAAACACGGTGATTGCCTTCAAGTGGCAGAGGCGTGTGTGTGGTCTTTCTGGTCCCTGAGACTCAAGCAGGGTTCACAGGGAAATGGCAATCGGTTTCACAGAAGGNAAACAATGCATTCTCTCTAGGGTTCNTTCCTCTTAAAATGTTTAACTTTTCATTTTTAAATGATTTCAAATTCATAGAAAGGTGGTAAGAATAATGNTAAGAAATTTCAGCTATACNCAGACAAANTAACAAGCTGCTAGGATGCCTTTAATATTCTCTGCATGAATTATTTATTAGCACTGTCTGTGACCTCCGGACCCCTGTGCCCGTGCTCTNTGCTAAAACTGCAGGTGTGCGTCCCCATGCTTGGCTTTTACTATTATTATTGACATATTTGAAAGTCTCAGATAATTTGCTGCATTTCCTCTGAATACTTATTTCTCAAGAATATGAATTCTTATATAGCCGGAATCATCAAAATGATAAGTATCTTTAGTCATTCAACAATCAAAATCAGGACATTCGACTTTAATCTAACATAACTGCACAGCCCACAGCCCACATGTAAACTTCTTCGGTTGTCCCATTCATGTCCTTTCTTTCTTTTTTTTTTTCCTTTTCAGCATACCACACAGGACTGTGCATTGCTTTTAGTTGTCCTGTCTTTGGTTTCCTTTAGGCAGAAACATTTCCTTGCTTCCTTTTTCTTCTATGATGCTGAGGTTCTCAAGAGCTCAGGCTAATTTTGTGGAGAGCTCCTGTGTGCCTGGGCTTCCCTTTAGATGCGATTATGCATTTTCTACATAAACACTACGTGAGGGCTGTCTTGAGCAATGGCTAGAGCCTGTGGTCAAGCTGGCTGAAGCATGTTGTCTTGGCCAGGANGAGATTCTCATGCAAGAGGCTCTTTGTTGTTCCCAGTCTCTTCTTGGTTTTTTCTAGATTCTGTAATACTCCTGAGCTCTTCTGTCTTCTTCACCCGATTGCTCTCCCCCCTCCGAGCAGGTCACACTGAGCAGGGAGTGGACATGGAAAAGGACCCCAGCCAGAGAGAGGTAGCAGGTCAGGGACCTCAGGTGTGACTATCACTCATGCTGTGGCAGNAGTGAGGGTGTGGCTGCAGGAGCAAGACTGGGAATAGTGGCCGAGCCAGNCCCGGGCCTCTGCTTCATTTAGTGGTTGTAGCTGGATCACATTTGGGTGAAGAGTCCAGGGGGAGAGGCTTGTAGTGAATGCAGAAAAGCCAGGAGAGGGTACAGAGATGGAGCTTTGGGTAGAGAAGGCTGCGAAGGGCTTTCTGAGAATCACCAGGGAAGCCTCATGGGAAAAACTTCCTGTGGCCTTTGCGCAGGGGCCCTGACAGACTGTTTCGTCTTGTTCTCTCTCTCTCTCTCTCTCTCTCTCTCTCTCTCTCTCTCTCTCTCTCTCTCTCTCTCTCTGCCTCAGCTTATCATATGTGCTACTCACATAGGTTGATATGTGGGCCTAGTTCATTTGCCTTTAGTTTAAGTGGTAAAACACTGTTTGTAGTATACAGTTTGTCAAGCCATTTGCTTATCTGTGCATGTTGAAGATACGGCAAACAGNTGCTACAAACATTCTTGGAGGAGTCACTAACGTATGTTTTCCTGAGATTCCATTGTCTGTGGTCTGTTTGCTGGTGTGTGTGTTTTATATTGCATTTTGGTGTTGACACCAATAAACATGAGAGAAAAAAGATAACAAANGCAGGAGAGAATTTGAGAGTGGAGTGAAAAGGANCTTGCAAATTTTAGCCTACTTTATGCACAATTNCTTAAGCAGAGAGACTGCATCATCTGTGTGTGCANGCCTGATTGCTGTCTATGTTGACAAGATCATCTTAAACTTGACCAGATGATGCCAAATTGATTTATAAATTATTGGCACAATTTACTNTCTCACCAGCAAGGTTTAAGAGTTGCTGTGCTCTTTACCTATGCCAAGACCTACAACTTTTAGGCTTTATAATATTGCCCTTTGGAAGAATCAGAGGTAACTATTATTGTGATCTTAACATCACTGTGGCTCAGAGACCGAGCATGCTTTCTTGTGTGTTTTTAAAATAATTTGTTGTTGTTTTGAGACAGACTTTTACTATGGAGCGCAGACTGACCTCAAACTCATTCCTGACTTGTCTTCTCAGTGCTGGGACTGCAGCTGTGTGCCACCACGCCCAGCTTCATGTGTTCAGTGAGCTCGTCTGTCAATTACCTAGCTACATCTTTTGTTTACCTTCCAAATTGAGTATTTATTCATTATTGGTCTATAGAAATCTTTTATAAATTCTATGCACTAATTCTTTACAGTTAAAGGGTTGTGTTTACTTCAGCACATTGCTTCTCTTAACATTTCAGCAATGATGCCTTCTGATTGACAAGTTTGAGATTTCAGCGNGGTGGCCTTAGTCAACACTTCAGTTATGTTTTAATTTTGCTTTAAGAAGCACTTCCCTCTCCAAAGCCCATTCATGTCTTTCTCTATATTTATGTCTTACCATTGGGGCTTCCTTTCCTAGCCACTTTGCCTATGTATTTATTTACCTCAGTGGTGCTTTGGATTGCCCCTAGGGCGTGGTAGGCACCTCTAACACTGAGCTGTAGCTCCAGCTCTTTGCTGTTGTTACTTTTACTTTGAGGTAGCGTTGTGCTAAGCTGACCAGGCAGGACTTAAATCTATGATCCTTCTACCCTAGCCTTCAGAATAGCTGAACTTACAGGCATTCACCACTACAACTAGCTGTACCTTCATGTTTAAAGTGTGTCTCTTGTAGACAATATACGTGGGATCTTGCTTTTCTACTAACGATCTCTGTATATCTAATATAATTATTGGTATGATTTAGNTTAAGACTATTAGCTTGTTTTTCGTCTTCCATTTATCTCTTATGGTTGTTGTTGTGTTGTTTTTAAATTTTTCCATTCCTTATTGTCTGCTTTTTAGTGTTGGTGGGGTAGCCTACCAATTAGGGTCCCCTCCCATGGCTTCTTAGCTTACACCTTACTTTGGTGTCTTTTTCTAGAATTTCTGCTGTCCTGTGGTTTATAGTATAATGATGCTATTGTNTGCTCATTTCTTCTTTCTTTGAGGGGAACATTTCTGTTTTAGACTTCTCAGATACTTGCCACTATCAATCCCAACTGATACATATGCACCAGATAGGTAGTATGTACAGGGATGGGGCTAAGTATTAAAGTACGGCCGTTAGCGAGAGACAGGAAGCCCACAGTCTGTTTGGGTAAGAAGGAAAATTCCTCACCAAAGGAGAGGGTTAATTTGAGCCTCAGAGTCTGAACAGAAATTGGACAAGTGAGGAGGGGCCAAATTGCTCCAGATGTGTGCCCAAAGACCCAGCGACAGTAGGAGGGACCAACACTTTGTTCAGGGGACATTACTACATTTAGCCCGGCTGGAGTGGAGTGTGAGCTTGTACATACGGAGGGGGCAGGGTCCATATTAGCAAAAGGTTTAGCAACTTTGAAAATTTCTATTTTCTGATTGAATCAGGATTCTGGAGCTGTGTTTGTGGCATTCTGGTCATTAATATTCATTGGCTGAATGAAGAGATTTGAGCAGATCTACTGCACATAAAACGTGTGCCTCTCCTGTCCGATTTCATGATTCAGTTCCTACTTGGAAAGATCTTTCCTGTTTCAAAAAAGGAATTTTTGTTTTCAGATTTTGTTGTGAGAAAAAAAAAGGCATATCATTCCAGAGGCATGCCTCTTGTAATATAGGACAGGGAAGCATTTTTTCCAGGGTTACCNGAGGAAGAGGAGCAAGCTTCAGTTTCCCCAAGTCTAGACTGCCACAGACGAGANTCTGCCATTCTCAGAGTTAGGAAGTCCTTCCCTTTTCTTAGCCTCAGTTTCCGCTTCAGGATAGTGAGGGATTTGTAAAAGAGTCCATCAGAG
Source organism: Neotoma lepida (assembly GCA_001675575.1). Lineage (NCBI taxonomy): Eukaryota > Metazoa > Chordata > Mammalia > Rodentia > Cricetidae > Neotoma > Neotoma lepida. The sequence continues at coordinate 411,363 of LZPO01066271.1, forward strand.
TGTGGGTCATTCCACAGTTTATCAGTCATTAACACCTTGATGAGAATTGCTTTCATTATCTTTCTAGCCATGAGAACTTCCAGGGAGAACTCACAGGAAATTGAGCCCTGTGTATATGTAACAATATGGATATGGCCTCTACTTAAGAGGGACAGAAATCATTTCAACACAGCTTAGCAATAAAGGGACATTTATTTCTTGTACCTGGGGAGAGGGATACCATGGGAACTCAGGGCAAGTACATAGGTAAGCTCCAGAAAAGAACAGGATCTTAAAACAAGAAGAGCCTGNCGTGGGAACTCCACAAATGGGGTAGTTGATCTGTAGGCCAGGCAGACACAGGATAATTTCTCTCCACTTGGGTTACGGGTTCTTATTGGTGGCATTGGCCACAGAATCAGTGGAAACACAGACTTGTCAAGATGTGGCTGGTCCTGAAGAGTGGCCTTGTTGAAGTTTTTTGCCCACTGGGTATCTAGGTGAAGAGGATGTGGATGCATAAGCTCCTGGAAGGATCGGGACAAATAAAGGTGTACATGTATGACAGAATTCACCCACACTGAAAAAGCAAAACCATTTTGCCTGAGACGGCCTTGCTGGGCTGAGAACCAGCTTTGCCCATGTTTTGACCCTCATTGAAATCTGACAGGAGGATCTGTGGCTCCCAGCCAACTCAAGATTGGAAGAGAAGAGGAAGGAGATAAGCTTACTCAAAATGTAGGTTAAGGGGCATTGGTGATGTCTGGCCACAGTCCTTCCTAGATACTGAGACTAATGGGTAAAACCACATCCGAGGGCTCAGAGTAAACGAAGAGGTGTGGGCACAACAGTGGCTTTTTGACTCTACTCCAACATCCCCACTTCTCCATCTTTGTCTGCAGAGTGAAACTGTCCCAAAGCCAAGAGTCTAGGGCTCCCGAACACCATCAGGATGGTGGGTGAAAGTCCCTACCTCATCTCAGACCTGGATCAGCGAGGCCGGCGGAGATCCTTTTCCGAGAGATATGATCCCAGCCTGAAAACCATGATCCCAGTGCGACCCAGTGCAAGGTGAGCCAGGAGGAAGAAGACTGAGGTGGGCAGGGCCCCCAGGGATCCCAGCCTCTGATTTCCATGTGCCCCTCCATATGTCTGTCCTCGAGTCATCCAGCCAGCCACACAGCCACTCATTTATGGATCACTAACTTCTTGACTCCTGCTGTGGTCAGAGAAAGGCAGACAGCTCATGTTACAGGAGCTTTACCTGTGCTGGGATGGCTCATAAAGTTTATATACTGTTCATTCAGTTTAATTTTTTCCCTCCCTCCCTTCCTTTTATTTTTTGACACAGAGTCTTGCTTTGTAGGCCAGGGTGACCTGGAGCTCAAGCTCTTCCTGGCTCAGGCACCCAGGTGTGAGGATTGTAGATGTGTGTCACCACATCCAACTTCTTTATTCTTCACTCTAGAGGGCTTGTCGCCACCTTTAGTTGATGGGAAGACAATTGGAAGAGGAAGAGATTAAATCACGTGCCTGCAGTTCAGCAGCAGCCTTAATTATTTTTTCTTTTTAAAAATTTACTTATTAAAAAAATTTAATTTTCCTCCTCCTCCTCCTCCTCATTATTATTATTATATCCAGACCGCAGTTTCCCCTCCCTCTTCTCTTCTCAGTCCCTTCCCCTCACCTTCCCTCTGCCCCCTCCATCCACTCCTTCTCCATTTCTCTTCAGAAAAGGGCAGTCCTCCCATAGAAATCAACCAAACATGGCATGTCAAGTTGCAGTAAGACTAGGCACCTCCCCCTGTAGTAAGGCTTGGACAAGGCAACCCAGTACTAGGAATAGGGTCCCAAAAGCCATCAGAAGAGTCTGAAAGAGCTCCTGCTCCCACTGTTAGGAGTCCCACAAGAAGATCAAGCTACACAACTGTCACATATATGCAGAATGCCTAGGTCAGTCCCATGCAGGCTCNCTGGTTGTCGGTTCAGTCTCTGTAAGTCCCCATGAGCCCAGGTTAGTTGGTTCTATGGATTTTCTTGTGATGTCCTTGACCCCTCTGGCTCCTACAATTCTTCCTCTCCGTCTTCTGTAGAATTCCCCGAGCTCCACCTAATGTTTGGCTGTGGGTCTGCATCTGTTCCTATCAGTTGCTGGGTGAAGGCTCTCTGATGACGATGGGCTAGGCACCGATCTATGAGTGTAGCAGAGTATCATTAGGAATCATTTCGTTCATTTTTTTTTTTTTGCCACTTGTGTTTGGCTTTATCCTAGGTCTCTGGGCTATCCAGCCTCTGGGGCCTGGCCCTCCAGGAAGTGTCAGGGGTGAGCTCCCTCTCTCATGGCATTGGTCTCAAGCTGGCCCAGTCATTGGTTGGCCACTTCCGTAATTTCTGCACCACCTTTATCCCAGCACATTTTCATCCCAGCACATTTTGTAGGNAGGACAAATTGTAGGTTGAAGATTGGTGTCCCAATCTCTCCACTGGAAGTCTTGCCTGGTTGCAGGAGATGGCCAGTTCAGGCTCCATATCCCCTATTGCTAGGAGTCTTANCTAGGGTCACCCTCATAGAGTCCTGGAAGTTTCCATTGCACTAGGTTTCTAGCTCACCCTCAAGATGCCCCCCAATTCCAGTCATCTCTCCTCCATCCCCCCTGACCCTTTCCGTTCCCACTCCTACCGCCCCCCAGTCTACCCACAATGTCTATTCTCTTTCCCCTTCCCAGGGAGATTCATGTGCCTCCTCCTGCCTTGAGCCCTCCTTATTACCTGGCCTCTCTGGGTCTGTGGGTTGTAGCATGGTTATCCTTTACTTTACAAGTAGTATCCACTTATGAATGAGTACATACCATGTTTGTCTTTCTGGGTCTGGGTTACCTCCCTCAGGATGATTTTTTTTTCTAGTTCTATCCACTCGCCTGCAATTTTTATAATCTTTTTAACAGCTAGGTAATACTCCATTGTATATACCATATTTTTTAAATCCATTCTTCATTTGAGGACATCTAGGTTGCTACCAGTTTCTGGCTATTTGGAATAAAGCTGCTATGAACATAGTTGAGAAAGTGTCCTTGTAGTATGATTGAGTATGCTTTGGGTATATGCCCAGGAGTATAATAGCTGGGTCTTGAGGTAGATTGATTATCATTTTTCTGAGAAACCGCCATACTGATTTCCACAGTGGTTGTACAAGTTTGCACTCCCACCAGCAGTGGAGGAGTGTTCCCCTTGCTCCACATCCTCTCAAGCATGAGCTGTCACTTGTGTTTTTGACCTTAGCCATTCTGACAGATGTAAGGTGGAATCTCAGAGTCGTTTTGATTTGCATTTCCCTGATGGCTAAGGAGGTTGAACATTTCTTTAAGTGCTTCTTGGCCATTTGAGATTCCTCTGTTGAGACTCCTCTATTTAGATCTGTACCCCTCTTTTAAATTGGATTATGTGGGTTTTTTATGTCTAATTTCTTGAGTTCTTTATATATTTTGTAAATCAGCCCTCTGTCAGATGTGGGGTGGTGGAGATCTTTTCTCATTCTGTAGGCTGACATTTTGTCCTATTGATGGTGCTCTTTGCCTTACAGAAGCTTGNCAGTTTCGTGAGGTCTCATTTGCTAATTGTCAGTTTTAATGCCCAAGCTATTGGTGTTCTGTTCAGGAAGTTTTCTGCTGTGTCAATGCTTTCAAGGCTTTTTCCCACATTCCCTTTGATCAAGTTCAGTGTATCTGGGGTTACGTTGAGGTCTTTGATTCACTTGGACTTGAGTTTTGTGTGGAGTGATAAATATGGATGGATCTATTTGCATTCTTCTACATGCCAACATCCAGTTAGACCAGGCCTATTTGTTGAAGATGCTTTCTTTTTTCCATTGCATAATTTTGGCTTCTGTGTGAAAATTCAGGTGTCCGTGAGTGTATGGATTTACATCTGGGTCTTTGATTTGATTCCATTGATCCACCTGTCTGTTTTTATTCCAATACCATATGATTTTTATTACTACTGCTCTGTAATAGAACTTGAAATCAGGGGTGGTGATACCTCCAGAAGTTCTTTTATTGAATAGGATTGTTTTAGTTATCCTGAGTTTTTTGTTTTTCCATATGATGTTGGGTATTATTCTTTCAAGTCTATAAAAATTGTATTGAAATTTTGATGGGAAATCTTGCATTGAATTTGTAGATTGCTTTTGGTAAGATGGCCATTCTTACTATGTTAATCCTACTGATCTATGAACATGGGAGATCATTCCATCTTCTGATATCTTCTCCATTTTCTTTCTTCAAAGACTTGAAGTTCTTGTCATACAGGTCTTTCACTTGCTTGGTTAAAGTCACACTAAGATATTTTATATTATTTAAGACTATTGTAAAAGGTGTTGATTCTCTGATTTCTTCCTCAGCCCATTTATTGTTTATATATAGGAAGGCTATTGATTTTTTTTTTAGTTAATCTTGTAGCCAGGCACTTTACTGAAGGTGTTTATAAGCTGTAGGAGTTCCCTGGTAGAATTTTTGGGGTTGCTAATGTATACTATCATATCATCTATGAATAATCATACTTTGACTTCTTCCTTTGCAATTTGTATCCCCTTGGTCTCCTTTAGTTGTCTTATTGCTCTAACTAGAACTTCAAGTACTATACTTGAATAGATATGGAGAGAGTGGACAGCCTTGTCTTATCCCTGATTTTATTGGAACTGCTTTGACTTTCTCTCCATTTAATTTGATGTTGGCAANTGGCTTGCTGTATTTTGCCTTTATTATGTTTAGATATGTCCCTTGTATCCCTGATCTCCCAAAGACTTTTAACATGAAGGGGTGTTGNATTTTGTCACAGGCNTTTTCAGCATCTAATGAAATGATCATGTGTTTTTTTTTCTTTCAGTTTGTTTATATGGTGGATTACATTGACAGACTTTCATATGTTGAACCATCCCTGCATCTCTAGAATGAAGCCTACTTGGTCATGGTAGATGATCTTTTTGATGTGTTTTTGGATTTGGTTTGCAAGTATTTTATTGAGTTTTTACATCAATGTTCATGAGTGAAATTGGTATGTAATTCTCTTTCTTTGTTGAGTGTTTGTGTGGTTTGGGTATCAGGGTGACTGTGGCCTCACAGAAAGAATTTGGTAAT
>LZPO01066271.1:473960-495979 GCA_001675575.1 Neotoma lepida
CTTTCCCAAGGCAGCTGAGAGGCATGGGCTGTAGGCACTAAACACTAGAACTAATGCGTTTTGTTTTGTTTTTCCCTAGAGTACTATTCTTAGCGCCCACTCTATTCCCAGGTTGTCAACTCACTCTCTTTAGGAAAGGCTGTGTGTGTGCATGCATACATCTGCACAGGCTCTTGTGCATGAACTTAGGGAGAAATGCATGCTTGTGGTTGGGGGGAAGATGAAGAAAGGCATAGAAGGGTCCACCAAGAGCAGTTGCCNCTAGACAGACCACGACCAGCCNGCCTCTTTGTGGNCTCCTTCTCATATTGGGAGCCCCTGGGGCTCAGCTCTAAACTTCAGANGCACCTCTGCCTTCCATTTTTTTCAGAGGCTCTCACCTGACGCCCTCTGGCAGACACATGTGACTTCCATGCACTGAGATCTCCCCCATCATGTGGATGTGGAAGGTGTCCTTTCTGTAAACATCCCTGGTGTCATTTTAATAGTATGTTGGGATGGAAGCTATAGAGAGTGTATAGACTGACGACAAGCCCACTCCATGGCATAGTTAAGGGGAAGGTTTTTTTATTGCAGATATGAGAGACGTGAGCTGAGAGTAAGTTTCGGGTAGGGGCAGAAGTGAGAAGGGCTAGAATGCTAGGATAGTCTTTGAAATGTGCAACAGGTACATGCCACACTGAGGGAGCCTGGAGGCCAGCATGCACTTTGGATGCTAATAGGTACCACAGGTAGCCATATGTCCCTATGCCAGAGGTAAGGGAAAGGACTCTTTTTGGTAGATGGGAACCAGCTTCACAAGTTCCTGAGGAATGCTGGCTTTTATCTAACTGCCAGAAATCCTCCTATAATCCAGGTTGAACTTGTTTCTGTGTGTTTGGACTGCCTTTTGGAGTTTGGGGAATTGGAGTTTGTTTTCGACCTAACAGAGACATCTTCAGTGCTCTGAGGTGGGAAAATGAATCTTGCTCGGGTAACCCAGTTTTCCCCATTGCCAGTGGATATCTTCATTGTTGCCTCTTAAAGCATCAAGCAGACGAAAGGTTTGCCTTAATTGGTCTAAGTAAAACAGCTTGCCCCAACTAAGGCCATGCTTTGGGACAGTACTATCAGCTTCCTAGGAGACAGTCACCAAACACTCCAGCAGAGCCAGAGAAAAATTTGCATGTACTGAGGTGTGCTAATGCCTGCTCTCCTGCTGGCTGTGGGCCCTTCTGACATTGGTCCTGTCTGAGAACACAGAGTCAAAGTGACAGAGCTTCANTTGAGAATGGAAGAAACTCCCCAGAGAGACGAGAAATCGGTGTATAACACCACAGGGCAGAACATGAGTGCTAAGTGACGTCACACGATGCAATGGAGACCTTGTGCTTACTCGGGTCTGCATTGTGCCCATGTGGGGACTCTGGACCTGGGTGGGCTGCCANGCATTTGGGAGCGGATACTNTTGTACTTAGCTGAATGTATCTGTGCCCTTCTCGGGAGCAATGTGCACTCTCGTTGTGGGTGGCTGNCATGAGGCACGGGCTCTGCTGGTTGCTGCAGGTTTGCAGTAGACCATCTGACCACATGCGGCCCACCAGGCCTTAGGTTCTAGCACACAGCTCAAATAGGTTTTGCCCTGAGGGAGGGGATGGGGGCAAAACCACTCAGGTTGAAGCCCAAGAGAAATAGGAAGCCCTGGGCCTGTGTTAAGCAGGGCAAGGGCCTGTTGAGAAGAGCTCTCTGAGGTCCTGGAGGGGCCTCCTTACCTATCTTAGAGCCCCACCCCCCACCGTTCCCCACGGGTTCTGACTGCACTGCCCCCTTTCTGTGGAAGCCTAGTCGCTTATTAGATCTTTCTTAGATTCTGTGCAAACGCGATGGCATTTCACACCCAAGTCTTNAGCATCTGTAGATTTGGGTGTCAGCAGAGGGTGGTGGATTCCATTCCATAAGACATGAAGGACAACCATGAAGATCCCAATCTCCTTGGCCTGTCANGGTACACCTGTATAGCCTCTCAGAAGTCCCCATCTAGACAGGTCTCAGCAGCTTACAGTGCTAAACTCGGACGCTTCAGTGGCCTCCTGGTCCCTCATGTCTCCCACTCGCTCCCTTACATTTTGGACTAACAGTTGTAGTCATTTGAGCAGCTACTGCAACAAATCCCCCAAGANCTTGGTGGCTTAAAACAAGAAGAATTTANTCTCTTCCCATGTTGGAGGTCCAGAGTCCACANAGTGTTTGTCCTCAAGGCCACTTTTCTCTGTAGACTATTACATTACTGCTGAGCTTCCAGAGGTTGGTGGCNTTTCCTGGCTTGGAACAGCACTCTTTTAACTTCTGTCTCTGTCTTCCTTTCCCCTTCTCTTCTGGATCTTTTTTTTTTCCCTTCTTTTCTTTAATTAGGACACTTGTTATTGTCTTAGGANCCAACCAGGCATGCAGGGTGTTTAGTCATAGCTGCAAAAGTCTTTTTCCAAATGGGTTCTAGAGATTTGGATACAGACATTTGCAGTGGAGGAGAAGGCATACTCCAGCCTGCCCCAGTTATGACTTGCACTCAAATCTTGGAGTTAGATTCTGGGGGATCCTGGCCTGAAGTGGGTCCCCTTGGCAAACTATCTCCCCCAGCCTGGATCCTGATTTCTTCCATCTGGAGCAGGTGTGTGTAACGGTCCTCTGCTGGTGGTTTTCAGAGGCATTTCTGCCGGTGATGTGGGGAGTTAAGAAGTGGGAGTGGTTTGCAGGGCCCCACCAGGTGGCAGCAAGGAGCCAACCCCTAGTGATTTGGCTCTCCCGAGGAATCTCCTCTNCACGGCAGTTGGGACTGGCTCACAAGAGTGATCAAGGTGGTGGGATGATTCTCTCCATCTGGAGTGAGAGAGAAAATGTAAATACCATTTGTCTTTAAATACAAAGGAAGTGTTTAAATGCAAAACATCCCAACAGGAAATGTGGCCTTCTGTGTGCCTGGCTGGGAATGCAAGTCTCTTTTGCATGTTGCCTAAGCCCGAGTAGGTAATTTGAAGTGGCAGACTTAAAAAAAAAAAAAGTAGAACAGCAGGACCAAGGGAGGAAAGGGGACCCTCAGTAGCTACCTGCTTCTTTCCAACAGCTCAGCGGACTGCTTCAAGTGTGTGTGCGAACAGGAACAGAGACCCAAGCCAAGTTCACGTCTGTGGAGCTGCTGAGGGAGTACATTTTGGTAAGGAATGAGTGAACAGTGGTAAACAGGCAGGTGGAAATCGGGCATGTTTTGATTTCTCTTTAAGGATTTATATAAATTTTAATTATGTGAGTGAGTGTGTGTGTGTGTGTGTGTGTGAGAGAGAGAGAGAGAGAGACATAGAGACAGAGAGAGAGACAGAGAGAGAGAGACAGAGAGAGAGAGGCCAGATGTGTTGGGAGCTGAGTTATAGGTGATTGTGAGTCACGCAGTGTGGATGCTGGGAATCAAACTCTGGTCCTCTGGAAGAGCAATACACACTCTTACCCACTGAGCTGTATCTCTCCAGCCCTGTCTTGCTCTTCTCCTCTTTTTTTCCTCAGTATGTGAATGGGATCCTCTTAACGACTGAAGCTGATCTGTTGCCCGTCCTGTTAAAACCTATATTCACAATCCAGTTCAAAATTCAGGGCCTCACTTCAGTGTCTGAAAATTAATATTTGATTAAAGTTATAAATAGCAAAAGAAGATCAGTTCACCTCTTTGAAAGCTTTCCGGAGCAGCATGGGAATGCAACTNTTCTGTGAAAGGATGTCTGCATAAACCCAGTAATCACTTCTGTGGGCCTTTGGACAGTGTTTGGCCCCCTTTACAAGCTTAATTCAACACTCTTAACATTTTAAAATTTAGCGCATTCAATTTCCCATTTAAAATGCCCCCATGATCTGCGCTGACACATAAACCTTCCTGGGTGTGTGTATGTCTNATTGAGCTTGTGAATGGAGTGGGCTTGGGATTCTCNCGACAGTTCCANATGTAAGCAGAAAGCTTTTGACTTAAAATCACATTTAAACTAATTATTCAAGTATACGTTTTAAGTTACACTCTCAAGCCCCAATTCTGTAAATACTACAAATATTTGGAACATAAAATAAGCAGATTCCTTAAACTAAAAACATTGCTNGTGCAGTATTGGTTCTTTTTAAATACTTTTAGTTTTAATTCCAAATCTTCTAGGGGTTTAAAACGCCCACTCAGAAGGCAAATGTTTTCTCAGCTAATTGAGGTCACTTATTGACTAGAGACTTGGGCTAGCCAGTCACCCTGATGGACACAGCGGACTCCTCGTCGCTGGGAGAGCCGTCATAATGTGAGGCAAAGGGCTGGTCTCCTAACGGAGCCAGCTTTGTGTTCATTTGATTGTGAGGTTTGGGGTGCATATGAGGTTTGGGGTGCATATGAAGACAAGTTCAATTTTTTTTTTTTCTGCTGAACTCTGAAGACCTTTGAGCATGACCTTCCTTGCTCTTTGTCATCTTCCTATTCCTGGCACTGTGGTGGCTTTTGTAGACACTGAAATTAGATTGAATTCTGCAAATCTCAAGGTCCGCTTTGGATTTGTCCCACAGCTTCAAGGTTGTCGTGCTGATACTAACCCAGGTCACATGGCTCAGTGTGAGCTGTCTCCTGCTTATCCCCCTAAGCCATCCGTCCTCCTTCACTAAGCTCCAGCCCTACATGACTTTTCTTTTTATTCCTGGAGTTACTCAAGCTTCTTCTGGCTGCCAGGCTTTGCAGTACATGTCTTCCCTGTCTGGAAGGTCCTGGAGAGAAACCCTTGTAGGNGTCATCCTTCCTGTATTCCGGGCCTCAGTTCTAGTGTCACAGCCTCGGAGACACCTTCTTCAACNCNCACATAACTCTATTCTACTTGCTGCCACTGGCCGCACAAGTCCACTTTCTGCATTTTATTACAATACTCTTTTTTATTACCTAATAATGTACCCCACTGAAATGTGAGTTATCTGATGTAGCCNGTGCTGTCCTGGAACTCTCAATCCCCCTGCACCAGCTTCCTGAATGTTANAATTGCAGGGGTGGAGCACCACACTGGCTGGAGTACAGGGATATGGGTCTCACTCACCACCACAGGCACCAGCATTGACAGCTGTGGAATGAGTGAGCTGAGTTAGTGGAAACCGGTGGCTGTCGAGTTGGTCAATGGCTGTTCTGCTTTTCAGACATGTGTTCCTGAACACACTCACCCCTTCAAAGTGGGGACCTGTCCCAAAGACTGGCCAAGCCGTGGGGAGATAACTTTCAAGGACTATCGCATGAGATACAGAGACAACACCCCTCTCGTGCTCGATGGGCTGAACTTGAACATCCAAAGTGGGCAGACGGTTGGGATTGTGGGAAGAACAGGTTCTGGTGAGGAGAAACTCTGCATTTATTTCTTTGGGGTTGTTTGTTTGAATTTGCACTGGACGTGCGGGGTAAGCCACATCGGAGAGATGTACACGAGTGCTGGATTCATTGTTATTCCCCCTCAAATCTCTTTACTGTAAATTAGAGTTTCAGGTTGATTGCGTGTGGAGAGTTAGAAGCAAACACATGTAGTTTTTGAATTAATTAAATGAGAATAATTCTGGAGAAATGAGGCCCAGAAGATGAGTTATGTGCTTAAAGGCCTCTATAGGGACTGGCAGGTTAATGGTGTTAGGGCAGCTTGGTCCCCGAGAGTGAGTGACATCTGCCTGCAAAGTCATCCACATGGAGCCAGTTTCATCGCATTAAAAATTCCCTTAATTAAATGCTTGGACATGATGGAAGTGAAAACCGCTGTTTGATTTGTTATCCCTGATCTTATTGTCCCCAGGAAAATCATCACTGGGCATGGCCCTGTTCCGTCTGGTGGAGCCAGCCTCTGGAACCATCTTCATTGATGAGGTGGATATCTGCACTGTGGGTTTGGAGGACCTCCGAACCAAGCTGACCATGATCCCCCAAGATCCTGTCCTGTTTGTAGGTACAGTAAGGTAGCTGTTTTCAATCATCGTGCATTACTGTTTGGAGATGGTGAAATTGGGCCAACCAGTAGCTGTTCTTGGCAGTCTTAGCTCAGGGAACTGGCCTGTGTAGGCGCTCAGAAGTCTTGCTGGTGTCTGGCTTTTATTAAAGCCTCAGAAGGAGCTGAGGAGCAGTGTCCTGAGTCTTGCTGGTATTTCAGAAACTATATTATTATAATATTATATCATCACATTAACATCAACATATTATTTGTAGTGATATTAATAGTTTTAATAACATTAGCAATACTATTAATTAGTGATTTTATTATATAGCGAGTGAACAGATACCACAGTTGGCCCAAACAGCCCTATTTTATGCCTGTGTTCTGGTGTTACATCAGAGTTAGCAATGACCACTCTCAGAAGTGCCCCCAAGTGCACAGTGGACTAAGTCATTCCCTGGCCTGTATGTGGAGCAGGCTTTTGGCATGTGCATTAGTTCATTCCTGCTACAGAACAGAAACTGATCAAGTACAAGAAGACCAAAGTTGTGACTTACACAGGCTCAAGATCTGTTGTCAAAGCACGGGGGATCTGAGCATCTCAGCTGGTCCAGGGAAAGGGAAAAGTCCTCCCATTAGGTACTGGGTAAAATAGGGAGACTCTATAAAGCTGATCATATGAGTGGTATAATATGCACCTCAAAACACTCGAATCGCATCCCTGAGTGGGGCCTGGAACCTGCAGCCATGTGTCTTGTCATAGAGGCTGAAAGGGATGCTGGACCAAGTTTTTTTTCACCCTTCTTTGCCAAGAACTTGTATAAGGTCCAACATGCTTTGCTGTGTGTTGATGTAGTGGACCCTGGTGTGGTTGTGCTTGGTCTGCCTCTTGGTGGGGTNTCTCACTCCTGCCTGTCTCCAAGGTCTCTGCTCCATCACTCACTGAGAGTTGTGGGCCCTTGGTCTTGTGGCCTGGGCTGAACAAGCTCCTCCCATCACACTCTTCTTGTCACTCAACATGCTATGGGGGAGAGAATGTGTCCTTACCCTTTACAGTTTCTGGAGGCCACCCATGGGCCTTCCTGACGTCACATCTCTTCCCCATCCTCATCTTCACCATGCTCACCACTGTNTCATCCTTGACAATCCAGCTCGCTTTCCTTTGCTTCATTGCAGGTTCAACTTGGATCCCTTGGGGAGTCACACCGACGAGATGCTCTGGCATGTTTTGGAGAGAACATTCATGAGAGACACAGTAGGTCTCTGGGACCTCAGGAGTCCATTCCCAACCCCACTGCCCCAGATACCTGGCCCCAGGGCCAGCACTTGGCCAGGTTTATTTGCAGGAATGACATATTTCAACCCTTACTTGCTCCTGATTATCAAAAACAATCACAGTACTATTTGTTAGCTCTCTGGTGATCCAGGCAACAGCTCTACATGTATCCTCATCTCTCTTGGTCCTCTGCGTAGCCCTTGGAGGCTGATACTCTTATCCTTCATTTTCAAGACAACAACACTAAAGCTTAAAGAAGTAACATGTCCTTGCCAGTGAGTAGCAGGATGGAGACTTGAACCCAGGTCCATCTGGGTCCAGAGTGAGGGAGGGCTGAATTACTTGGTCTGTGTCCTCAATAGCTTTATCAGAACAGAATGGTGAATAGGTGTAGCTTGTTCTAGGATTGCAANTGTGACTGGTTTGAGTTGTCTCTGATATGAGGCATTGTCCTGTTAGGAGCTGCAGCCCCAGCTGAGGTCAGTAGCCCNAGGATGCCAAGGCAAGCACCTCCCAAAGCCACTTTAGTTTGTTGTGATGGATAGATAGACTTTGTCTCAGCCTTCTGGAAAACTCTCCTGTCCTATCTCTGTTTCATCCATGAAAATTGCAACCCCGAAGCCCACTTCCATTTGCTTAAGTATTCTCTAGAAGGAGATGCATGGTTTGTCCTCTTTGGTGAGTCACAACGCCTTTACGTTATTAACGTCTCCCATGCCCCCCCCACCCCCACCCCCGTGCCTGTTTGCAGTGTGGAAATGATCGCTGTTTTACACTTTCTTTCCCATTGTAAAATAAAGCAAGCTGATGAATGCAAGAGGGGGGGCAATCAATAGGACGACACAGGACAATTTTATAGATCATCAGCATAAATGTGTCATTTTCTGTGTTTTATAGATAATGAAACTCCCAGAGAAATTACAGGCAGAAGTCACAGAAAATGGGGAAAACTTCTCAGTGGGGGAACGTCAGCTGCTTTGTATGGCCCGAGCACTTCTCCGTAATTCAAAAGTAAGAAAACAGCATGGAAAATGGATTGGTCAAATTTTGGATATTCCCTGCAGAGCCACTCAGTCCAGGAAGCAGAGGCACACGCTTGTCTTTCAGCAAAGACAGAGCATTGCAGTAATTTAAAAACCGATCACTTTCTCTTAAGACAAAGTTGTGAGGGGTAAAAATTGAAAAATAACAGCCATTTTCAGGAGTGGCACCTTCCTTATCTAGGCTTCCCCTTGGGAGGTCTTGCTTATGCATTCTCTCCACTCTCCTAGGAGGCTTGAGTTTGAAAAGTATGCTCTCAACTTTTCCCCTTTGTCCCTGAATAATTCTGAGACCTCAGGCATAGTACCCAGGACACCCAAGTCTTCAGAATGCTCGTTGATTTGGAAAATTTATATATACCTTTCCGAATGACTTAACCAGCTTACTGATTCTGAGAAAGAGAATCATAGTTATCATTATTATTGTTATTACTTTTAACAAATCCTACTTTCTGGGGGCTGGAGAGACGGCTCAGTGGGTTAAGAATGTTTGCTGCTCCAGAGGATCTGGGTTCGATTCCCAGCACTCACATCACGTGGCTCACAACAGCCTGTAACTCCAGTTCCAGGGGATCTGANATCCTCTCCTGGACTCTGCCTGCACTTACATGTATGTGTTTATGCACTCACACACAGACATATACATGTACACATAACAATTAAGGAAGAAAAAAAAAAAGAAGTCCTGCTAGTCAAGTATTCATCAATGCGAATGAATCCACTTCATATGTTCTTAAGAGGTGCTCACAGAAGGAAAGGGACCATTTAGTGCCCTTGGTGGCACTATTCACTGTGAAGTAGCTATGAGGCTTTGTGCTTTGTATGACTAATAAGACATTATTTCATATGGGAGGAAATTAGGTAACTTGGCAAAGTCAAGTATAGTTAGGGGTTGAGGTTAAACCTTCAAATTGTAAAATCCAAACAATGCTTTGGCAGGCAGAATGATGCTCCTCTCAACTCCAAATTGGTGTCCTTGTCTTGCACACCAAACTTGTACACTCCCCCCTGTGGCAAAAGGGACCTTGTTGTTATGAGGACATTAAAGATCTTGAAATAGGAAGATTATCTTGTATCTGGTGGGTCTAATGTCTAGTGTATTCCACGTATCTCTACAAGAAGTATAAGAAGCAGGCAGGGGCATCAAAGAGAGCAGATGTGGTGGCAGGAAAGGGTGCAGGCTGAGGGATGCGGTTGGCCTGTAAACACTGGAAAAGGCAGAGGGAATGCAGCCCCCAGTCTTGATTGCAGGATTCCCAGGTTCTGGAAATATCAGATGTAAATTTGTGTTACTCTAAGTCTCCAAGTTGATGGTAATTTATTCCAGCANCTATAGTAAAGGAATACAAGTGCTGTTACCATGCCCACGCTGGCTCACACTGTGTACACACTGTGTTCTACAGAAAGCCCTCATCGTGTTTCTTCCCCCCTAGTTGCAATGTGTGATGTTTCTTCCTTCCCACTGGCAATGTTTGAATAAACTGCTTTAGGAGGGGAGAAAGTACTGTCTTGTCCCTCTAACAAATTCCTCTCAGGAAGATGAAGGGGATGCAGTTGTCTTGTCCCTCTAACAAATTCCTCTCAGGAAGATGAAGGGGATGCGGTTGTCTTGTCCCTCTAACAAATTCCTCTCAGGAAGATGAAGGGGATGCGGTTGGACTTTATTTCTGGCCTTTTCTGTAGCTTTTCTAGCTGGGTGCTTAGTTGATTATGTTTGCATTTTCCTCATCTTTTAGGATAGAACTGAGACTATGCATTTTCCTCTTCGCACAGCTTTGGCTTTTACCACGTTTCTTCCTAAACAGATCATTCTCCTTGATGAAGCTACCGCCTCCATGGACTCCAAGACAGACACTCTTGTTCAAAGCACTATAAAAGATGCCTTCAAAAANTGCACCGTGTTGACCATCGCCCATCGCCTAAACACGGTTCTCAACTGTGACCTTGTCCTGGTCATGGAAAATGGGAAGGTGCAGGAAGTTCTGGTTGGCGTTACCTCCTCAAAGCCTTCCCCGGTTAGGGCTGTGTGGTGTGTACTTTTTTTTTTTTTTTCTGAAAATTTCAGTTCTTCTCTGATTTTCAGGTGATTGAGTTTGACAAGCCTGAAGTCCTTGCTGAGAAGCCTGACTCGGCATTTGCGATGTTACTAGCTGCAGAAGTTGGACTGTAAAGGTCCCGTGGTTGATTTGCGAGGAGGCAATGGATGTGTGAGAGTAGACGCCTGAAGGCAGAGTCATGCAGCCCTGGACACAGTCCCTCCCACCCATGGAGCACAGGGTGAGCGGGGGCTGAGATGTGTCTGTCCCTTGTTCTGCCCAGCCCTTTTGGTCACCTCTTGTGGCAGACTCAGGGTTGGTNCTGGATGGTGAAGAGAGCAGACAAAGCTGGTGGGTTGGAAGCTGCCTCTCACCTCTGAAAACCCCAAGGGTCTCTCATGTGTTCCCACCAATACTGCATAATGCCTGAGAACAGGAACATTCTAACTTCCAGGCAAAAACCAGTCAAAGCAAACAATGNNAAAATGCCCAAGACTGGAGTTTACAGAGGATTCCTCATTTCTGTTGCCAGACAAGGAAAGAGAAAACTTTGCTTTCTGTCTAACTTCATTTCACTTTTATCTCGACTATGTGATAAGCACACAGATCCACAGCACAAAGACTGATGAGAGTGTTTGACATGAGATTTTTCAAAGAAATAAAATTGTATGTTGCAGTTGATCTGTTAAAATAACCAAAAAGCAAAATACTGGGGTTTCTGAATATATGACATTTTTATATCTTCTTTATTGGTCATTAAAATGCNATAAGAAACTAAATGACCCTGAAATGTTGCCTTGCAGTTGTTTTACTGAAGATGTCTCTGTTTGAACTATTCTTTCTCATAGACCTTTGCTTCCATCTCCTTTGGCTCAGTAATGAATCTATACAGTTGTTCACCAACCTCAAGTTTTTCCGTGAGGATTATAGAAAAGACATATCCAGTAGCCCCAGTGTGAATACTGCTAATTTAGAATGGCGTTTGTCGTTCATTGGGATTGAAGGCTCTCTTTGTGTTTCTGGTGAGGGTGAAAGGTTCTTGTCTTGTTTGAATGAAGTCCCCTGCACTTTCTTCCCAGTCCTAGGCCACACCTTAGGTACAACATGCAGCAGTGTGGCCAACAAAGCTCCTCCTAAGTCTTGGCCACACACTACCTTGNTTCTTGCAAACATGGAGAAAGGCAGTATCTGGCACTTAGGAACATTCAGGAAAGACTTATGGCGGACCAATTATGTCTGCTTTCCAAGTTCACCAGCATGACAGAAGATTAATCTGGGAATTTCCATCAGACAAGTTGTGATGGTTCTTATTGGCTGTCAGCTTGGCAGGACCTAGAATCATCTAGGAGCTAGACCTGGGGGAATGTCTTCGAGGGAGCTTCTAGATTAGGTTAGCTGAGGCGGGAAGACCTACTCTAAGTGTGAGTGGCAACATTTCATGGGCTGGGGGCCTGGACCTGTCTCTTATACACATCTAGATGTGTATAAGAGACAGCCCTTAAACTATGCGTCAAAATAAATCCTGATTCTTCAAGTCACTTTGTCAAGTATTTCGTTCACGGCAATGAGAAAAGGAACTAATACAGAAAACTAGTACCAAGGGGTGGTACTGTTGCTGTAATAGGCTCGACCATGTTGTTTGTAGGNTTTTGGAACTAGTGTGTGGGAGGAATGTGGAAGAGTCTGGAATTTGGGGCTAGAGAAACCCTAGAATGCTGTAAACAGAGTTTCATGGGACATCCTTGGGGGNAGTTTGGAAGACCAGATTGCCAACAGAAATGGGGTCTGTAGAGGCCCTACTTATGAAAGTTCAGAGGAGAACTGGGTTAGAGGCTATTCACATGTTTTTGGCAAATCATGTCACTGCATCCTACTTGTGTTCTGAGAACTCAAGTGAGGCTGGATCAGAAAGTAATGGACTAATTTGTTTGGTGAAAGGAAGTTTTAAGAAAGGATAGCATTCGGGCTGAACTGAGAGAGCCTGAATTGAAAATGATGTTGAAGGAGTTCCCTGCTCAAAAACAACTGTCCAGGCAAGAGTTTCTCTGGGATCAGCACACAGTGGCCTCTACAACTGTGGCCCAAAGGGGCCAGACTGCAGGTAGCAGGACTTGGCAATGTTGTTCACATGGTACCAGTTTTCCATCATTGATGTAAGTCAGAGAAGAAACTCAAGGAGGAACACTGCTTAATNGCTTGTTCCCTGTAGCTTTCTTATATAGCCTAGGCCATCTGCCTTGGGAAGGTGTGCCCACAGTGGGCTGGGCCCTTCCATATCAATCATCAATCAAGATAATCCCTCACAGAACATGGCCTCTATCCAGTGTGACCAAGGCAATTTCATAACTGAGCTTTCCCCTTTCCAGGTGACTCTAAGTTGTGTCCAGTTGACAATAAAAACTGACCAGTACAACCATTGTATATTTACTGAAGCTATGTAACTTGCTTTTTTATTTTATAGGAGCTCGAAGCTAAGAGATTGCCTTGAATCTCTGAAGAGTTGGACTTTGAACATTTAAACAGTATTGTAATTGTCAAAAATTATGGGGACCTTTGAAGTTGAAAAGAGTGCATTCTGCATAATGAAATGGTGGTGAGCCTATAGGGACCAGGGACCAGGGGAGTATCAAGTTGACAGGATAGATTTGTGATGGTTAGTATGACAGGATCTAGAATCATCCCGGAGGCAAACCTCTGGGCACAACAGTGAGGGAGTTCCTAGATTGAGTTAATTAAGATGGGAAGACCCTAAATGTAGGTCGAACCAACCCATAGATGGGACTGGGACTGAACATGAAGGAGAAGTGAACTGAGCTCTACTTNATTGTCTCTCTGCCTCCTGGCTTCCTTAACTCTGCTTTCTGCTTCCGTATGTTCTCCACCATAATGTACCATACCCCTTCTTAAGTTACTTCTTGTCAGGTATTTTGGTCACAACAACAAGAAAAGTAACTAACAACCTATCAACAGCCAGTGTGGTAAAGGCTGAGCAGGCAAAGTTTATCTCCAACCAGACAGTCTGCATCCTGTGTCTGGACAGGCTCCAGGCTAGACTAGAGGTGGAGCCAGTGCAGTTGGCCTCAAGTGGAGGTCCTAGTCAAGTGTGTTAAAGCCCCTTTTCAGGCATTTCCATTAAATCCTGCCATCAGCAGATGGGGTACCCTCAAAAGCATGTGGCTGAAAAAGACAGAAATGAGGTGATTCCTTTCATGGGCAGCTTTATGGCGATTGTGGACTTCCTGTGAAGGGGCACTTATATCAGCAAACTCTGGATAGGTTGCATAGCTTTTGGTAGATGCCCTGTAACTCCTTGGACATGATAATCTGACTTGGCTATCCCTGGTAGCCTTGGGAATCCATCACAGCTATGACATGTGGGTGAAGGATACCTTATTTTCTATTAACTTTGAGTCCGACTGACAATCTGTCTGGACTTGAAGGAAGGGTTTTCACAAGGACAAGGGTAGGCTGCTCACTCAGACCTTGTAAGAGATGACTCACTTTCCCGGCTCCTTTCTGCCCATGCTCTTCCTGTTGTGCTGGCAGGAGAGAAGACTGATATTGATCCTGATGCTTGCTGAGCCTCTGCGGTGTGCCAGCCACCATGATGAGCAGTTTCCCATGAGTCACTTCANCTAATCCTTACCTCACTCCGAGGAATGCAAGATGAGGTTTCCTGAGGATAGGAGTTTAGCTACAGGCACACAGGAAGGAAGAGGCNGAAATAGCATTTGAACCCTAGCCGATCTGATGCCAGGGGCTTTGCTCCTAAACCCTCTCCCCCATTCTCCTGGGACTGCTTAGAGGCAGTGACACTTGTCAGTATCACATGAGGGAGAGCAACTTCTGGAAATGTGGCGGTTGGCATATAGAACATGGGATAAATAGTTTCAGTGAAATCCCTTGACCCCCACCACCTACTGTCACTGAAATGCCATCCAGGGCTGGACTATGTTGAATGGCCTGTGGTCTTCAAAGTAAAGTGTGGCTCATTAAATCCTTACCATGTCTTTGAGGAATGTCTACCTACCATGGTCTGAAGTTTATGTCCCTTATATGTTGAAACCTAATCAGAAGTACAATGATATGAAGAGCCTTGGCTTATAGNAAGATTAAGTTATGAGGGCAGAGACCTCATGAGTGGGATTCATGTCTGTGTGAGAAANGGCTGACAGAGTTTATTCACTACTTTAACGATGGAGGACACATGAAAGCCAACATCCATGAAGTAGACAGCCCNATCTGATACTATTTCCCAGTTTCAGAACTATGAGCAATCAGTTTCTGCTGTTTACANACTACCTGGTCTATGGTGTTTTGTTATAANGGCATAAGCAGTACTAGTATTATGCTGCTGATGGGAATACCGAGGAACTGAGACAGTGACCAAGATTATCCCANTATTGGAATTTGAATAGCAAGCAGGCTGACCCTAAAACTTGTTTTATTAATTACTTTTNTTATGGCTGCTTCAAAATACAAGGCAGAAATAGTTTAAGGGAGGAAAAACTTATTTTGGGTCACATGGTGTTGGAGGGTCTATCATCGTGTAGAAGGCAGAGTAGAGCATCTTAGTTCACCTCATAGCAGGGTAGGAAGCAGAAAGCAGGAAAGGAAGTGAATAGCTAGGGATAATATATCCCCAAAGACCCATCCTAGTGGCCTACTTTCTGTGGCTTTGTCCTTGTTTTCTGTGTTCCTAGGACTTTCCAAAATTGTTTCACCATCTGAGAGGACCAAATGTTTAAGCCATGAGCCTATGGAGGGCATTACTTAGCCACACTGAATCATCTGCACTGTTAAATTCCATTTAACATTGCTGGCAACCTGAGACCTAGGGGTGACAACAGTGTTCAGGGTTGAAAAGCCTATGTATTGGTCAGACCCAGTTATGCTGCAGTAAAAATGACCCCACNTCCCGATGGCTTATTTCTTGTTTGTGTGACAGGCCTGTCAAAGGTCAGAGATGGTTGTCCTTTATCCTCTTCACTGTGTGAGTCAGGCTGACAGAGAAGACTCTGCCTGGAACAGTGTCAGTCTTGTGGCAGGGGACAGGTGGGTGTGGTAAACAGAAACAATATGGGTCACTTTAGCCCCCATTTCATGGGCAACACAAGTCATGTGGCCACTTCTAAGTTCAACGATGTATGGCATATACTCCATTTGCAGGAAGGAGCACCATAGGTCACAGAAGCCCAGCTTGTCCTTGTAGGAGATTGTACAACCTGTCCTCTTATTTGGAATGACAGCAAAGGCTCCAAACAGTGTCACAACCTACCTCAGCCTATGTTTGGATCTTGATTCTGCTACTGTGTGACTGTCCTCCTCTGGGCTTCCATTCCCTAAGCTGAAGAACTGGGGGTTTAGATGGGGTGGTCATGTCTTTTCAGTCTTGACTTTCAATTTAAGAGAAATGAGGACAATTTCTAGAGCATTAGCAGAAGTTAGACACTCAGAGGGCTCATCGTCANCCCCNGCAATCTATTATTTTCTCAAATGTTAAGTGTATAAAGTTGAACAAANTTGAGCCAAGTTCTTTGCCTTCTCCTGGCATCTGTTTGGATGCTTATTACGAAATAAGAAGTTCTGTGAAATTTTATTCTCATTTGTCTTGGTGTTTCAGCTTTGCAATGCTATGATTCATCTGTCTAGTGGGTGATCTTATGCCCAATGTTATGAATTAGAATCTCTTGAATATCCTCAATAGATGCCAACAGAGAATGGAGGAAGCCACTTACATTGTCATCATACATTAGTAACAAATTACTCANGAAGCCATTTGTATTCNATTGTGTCCTGTGTTTGAGAATAGTTGGAATATAACAGGGATGCAGAGTGACAGCCACAGGCCAACTCTAGCCAGTCACATTTTATAGAAATAAAGATTTATTGGAAAGCATCCAAACTTGTTTGTAGATAGATTCTCTGCAACAGCTTTCACATTCTAATGGCAGAGTATGGTGACGAGACCAAATGTATGACCTCAGAGCCAAAACAGTTACCATTTTGGCTTTTTACAAAGCAAGCTCACTGACTCTTGGTTTGGGCACGTGAGAGGAAAATGTACAGGTTGTTGGGGAGCGCCATGGAAGGTTCACCCTCCATCACCAGTCTGCATGGGGTTCCTGAAGCTGTGGCAGCTATCTCATGAACCTGGAGCAATGGGGCAGGCCCTTGCTTACGGCATTGATGTGCTGATTACCAACCACACAGTCACCTTGCCTCCAGCCCTGTTGAGAGAAGAAACTCTCCACTGCTCAAACCATCCCAGGTTAGACTTTGTGTTGCCTGCAGCTTCAAGTATCATAAACAATGCAGGGGACTTCAGGCTGTCCTTCCTGGCGCTATGCTGATGGTGACCAGGGGAAAATGGAACCACAGCCTCTACTCTGCACTTAAGTCTGGCTTCCTTCAACTTAGATGTGGCCTAAAGGGGCATCAGTTCAACAGCAATTCACAGCTCACCCCAAATCTTCATCCCACCATTTCTTGTTCTGCCCTCCCTACTGCCCCTGCTCTGCCCTCCCACCACCCTCCCTACTGCCCCTGCTCTTCCCTCCCCTCTTCTCCCAGCTAGAGAGACAGCTCAGATATTCTGCTTCTATTCTAGTGAACAATTCTGAAGTTGGCCCAGGATCATTGGTAAAGCCGTGAGCTGTTGTTTGTTAAGAGTTGGAATCACATTGGCCAGTGCAGCATGATTTAAAATGAATTGAAAAATGCAAGAGGGCTCTTGAGGTCAGATGGATGATCAAAGAAATCACTTTTCTTTTGGCTCTGTGAGGAAGGTCACCTCTGGGTGAGGCTAAATGGAGCACTAAGATCTTCAAATAAATGCTGATCTCCACAGAGCGGCCCCG
Organism: Neotoma lepida; assembly: GCA_001675575.1. Classification (NCBI taxonomy): domain Eukaryota; kingdom Metazoa; phylum Chordata; class Mammalia; order Rodentia; family Cricetidae; genus Neotoma; species Neotoma lepida. The sequence continues at coordinate 491,118 of LZPO01066271.1, forward strand.
CATGATGTCACTGTGTGCCTGCTCATGGCGCCTGATGAAGAGCTGTGGTGGGAGCAGCATGAAAGGGCCAAGCCAAGCCAGCTTTTGCTGTTTTAGCACAAGACACGGCCAGGCTGATCTTGACCCTCCACTCCATCGCATCTAGATCTTTTGGCCCCCTTCATCTGGCTAGAAACANGTCCACAGAAACCTAAGCTTAGGCATGGCAGCATTTTTTTTTATCGCATCTAGATCTTTTGGCCCCCTTCATCTGGCTAGAAACACGTCCACAGAAACCTAAGCTTAGGCATGGCAGCATTTTTTTTAAANAGTCTGTAAGTTTTTCTTGTGAAATACATAGAACTCCAAATTAATCGCTAGGTATGCAGCTTAGCAGCACCAAGTTCATTTTATTGTGCAGATATCTCCAGGGTTTTCCAATCTTCGCACACCAAAACCCTGCCCCCACTAAATGTCCCCTCAGGCTGTGCTTTGAAGGCTGGCTCTATATTTCATGTTGAAATTTAATCCCATGCTTTCATGGGGGGGGCACAGGGGTTAGCTTCAGAGATGATCTGGCCAGGACAGCTCTGCTCTTTGATAAACCAGCAGATTACTGCAAGGTTGCCACCATCAAGGAAACCTCTAATAGGTGTGGCCCCTTAGCCCTGGACTTCCTGACCCAATTATGAACTGAATACACATTTATTCTTTATAAAACTGCTCATTTTATGGTATTTAGTTACAGCAATAAAAGACAGAGATACTCACTTGGGTGTTTTGTAATTCTTGTCTCTATGAACTTGAAGTCTAGTTGCTCATGTAAGCAGAATCATAAAATGTTTACCTGGCTTGTTTCAGTTAGCACAGCGTCTTTAAGGTTCACTTAGCTGTGCATGTGTCAGAATTCCCTCTTTTGCTCAGGTTACCCTGACCAGTGGTCAGTGAAGCTGTGATTCAGACTTGNATTTCCCTGATACTAACAGAAGTGCACATTTCCCCCCCATGGTTCTATTGACTTTGCATTTCTTTTAAAGAGAAATTGCATGCAGCATTCTTGAGTGAGCATTCTCATGGTGTCAATTCAAAAAGGACTTAGAGACTGTAATTATTAGCTGTGGGCAAAGCACCTGGGAGGCCTATTATTAAGTTTTTAAAACAGCTCGTGAGCACCAGGCATGGTGGTGAAGGCATGTGATCCCAAAGTCCAGGAAGCTGAGGAAAGAGGACCACAAGATTGGAGCTATTCCAGGCTATAGGATGATCTCTTCCCTCAAAAAGGAAAAACAAAAATACCATCACCAAAAACCAAACAACAAACAAACAAGCCAACAAGCAACACAAACCAACAGCCTAATGGAGGTACGAATGATTCTTTCTCTTCACTGGAAGAGATGATATGCCAGCCCCAGGTTATTCAGATGTTAGGCAGAGGAAGCTGGATTCTTACTCAAGAGATGGTTCTTAAACCTAGAAACCGGGCCTCAGAAAGTCTAAAACAGTGCCAAGTTCATCCAAAGACTGGCAGGGAGAAGGGGGAGCCTAACTTCCAGTTTACTGATGTTTCCACGTACTTCTGTCTCTGATTGCTCTCCAGAAGGTTTCAAGGCAACCGATCACATTAAATAAATGACTTTTAGGTGTTACAGCGCATCTAGTAAAATGCTAGAGGATGGTTAAAGCTAGATGGTGAACTCATTCATTATTTCAAGCGTTCATTATTCATTCCCTCATGTAGTATTTTGCTTGATCATTTGCTTTTCTGATCCTGCCTCTTGCCTTTTAAAAGGAGGAATGAGGCTAGAGATGTGGCTCAGTGGCAGAGTGCTTGCCTAGCATGCAGAAGGTCCTGTGTTCGAATTCTAACACTGCTAAANGAATAATCAGAGAGATAAGTGAAGGCTAGAAGACACGGGTAGAATTCTGGAAAGGAGCAACATCCTTGTAGGGGAATGGGGGCTGAAAAAACCCGTTCCTGGTTGAGAGAAGCATTGGAGAAGACCTGGGAGCCTGGTGGAGAAAGACAGCCAGTGACTGTCTGAGAAAATGTCAGGCAGTCCACCGCCTGCTTCTCCAAACACAGTTGATAGCCACCATGATTTAGANACAGCTAGTGGTGGGAGGAAGTTGGTTGGGGCATCATTAGCACAGTAGCTTGTAAGAGCCCATTAGCAATAAAGAGATGGCCAAGGAGAAGCTCAGACAATCCCCCTGCAGCAGATCCAGGAAGGTCCAGGCAAGAGAAGCAGGATCAGTCACACATCTTTGCAGTGACACATCAGAATTGCATTTGCCAGTCCTTAAAGGTGCATGCCACCCCTGTGGNACAAGAAACATTTTGCTAAGCTCTCGGTAGAAAGACAGGAGGGCAAATCCCCTCTGGGGCATGCCGCTGTTTAAACTGTTTGTTGCTTTGATTCTGCTGTGACTGAATCAAAGATTATCTGCATAGCAGGATCAGTTAAGAAACAACAGTCCGCTCTATGCAGAGAGCACATTTGGCTTGGCAACCAAATGGATTATTTGAAGTGGTCATAATGGCACTGCAATCCTCATTAAATTCCTCTGTTTTCTCCCATGGAGGAATTTGAGAGCCAAGTGTCCTCATTCTAAGCAAGGGAACATATCTCTGTCTGGGCTGATGAACTGGAGCCCGGGAAGCAGGGCATGGAACAGAAGGCATGGACTCTGTGATTCCAGCAAACACTGCTAGTGGCCCTCTGCCCCATTCCTCCAGTGTTGTGCGCTTCAGTGCACTCCTGTCCCTGCTTTGGGGACCTTAATTCTTCCCAGTGGCCTGCTGGAGCTAGATTGCCCATAGCCAAGGGGAGGCAGCTGTCCTAAACACTTCTCTGTTCCTGCAGGGCACCTTGGGCAGACTGGCTCGGTGCCCGAGTTTGGGGATCATTGTGAAGTGTGCTTTTCNCTTCAGACTCCTCTGTGGGTTCAGGCTAGTTAGCCCTGGAGCCTGTTCTCTTTCTAGACTTTTCATCTTTCTCATCCTTGTCTTGAAGTGCCCTGATCCTTCTACATTTTCCCTGGGAATACTTCCTTGATAAATTGTGAGCATTGAAATACCAAGTGTATTTCTGGGAACTCTGACTTGTCATGGGGTCAAAGAAAGAAATCTGAGCTCCAACTCATACCCACCATTTCCAAGTTTCTAGGACCTTGGAGACTACCACTCTCCATCCTCCAGCTTGAAGCTAGGTTGCTGACACTACCAACTTTCCCCAGAGTGGGCCTGGGGTCTAAACCAGGCCAATTGGAATGTCACATCTCTGNGGCATCATGAAAAGTTTGGGCTGGACGTATGACCCAAACTGTGCTATCTTTCAAAAAAAGACCTTAGCTGACACTAAGTGGAGGAGATGAATTATTCCTTTTGGATAGAGGGTAAATTAGACTCCTTTAGAAGCTTGAAGATTCTAGATGCCATTTTTTAATGTCACAGGGACACTTCTAAAAGGAAGGCCAACGCAGAAGAAAGTACACTGGAGAAAAAGAGAACGAGGTACTGTGTACGGTGGGCTTACTTCCTCTCTTGAAAGAGAGTCCCCTTCTTATTGGTAGATGTGTTAGTCAGCTTTCTATCAATACAACAAAATGCCCAAGGCAATCAATTAACAAAGAGAAAATGGCTTATAACCTTGGAGTTTCCAGTTCATGACTGATTGGCTCTGTTGCTTTGGGCTACAGGCTCAGCAACAGCANATCATGACTGGGGATGTATGACNTAATGGCTTAGAAANGAATAAATAAAAGGTAAACAGAGAGGCATCACAGATCCACAGGCTCCTCAAGGGCACATCCTCAATGACCTAAAGACTTTCTTTGGGACCTACCTCTGAAGGTTACACCACTCTCAACACTGTCCTTCTAAGAACTAATCCTTTTACACACTGGTCCTTGAAGACACNTGAGATCCAGACNGTTGATGGTACTGCTGGTCTGCCCCAAGATGCCAACTCCTGGCGACCCTCAGAGCTTGCTGGTCCCATGCCCACACACCAAATCCCCTTACCACGCAAAGCATGTTATTTTGTATCCTCAATGGGGAAAAGGACCCTCACTGGATGCCCAGGGCAGCCCACAAGGCCAGGATGGGAGCTAAGTGCTGGTTCAGGTCCAGGCTTCCCCTGATTACTGCTCCCCATCCTCACATAGAAATCAGTCCTGGAGGCACTGCTTGGGCTGCCGGAGTGTTCCCAGGGTCTTGCCATTGTCATATACTCTTTTAAAAGTCTTATTCATATTCCCTCATGGATTCTCAGAGCAGTGCAGTGAGTGTGTGGAGTTTACTGATTGGTGAGGGTGTCATGGGATGAGTTCTNTTATGGTTTGAGTATGAAATGTTCCCCCTAGGCTCACAGAGTGAACACATGTTCGCTAATAGGTAGCACTATTTTGGGTGATGGTAGGAAATTCAGGAGGTAGAGCATAGCTGGATGAAATAGGCCACTGTGGGGTTGCCCTTGAAGATTGTACTCAGTCCCTGGTCTCATTCTGTCTGCTTCCTGGACACCGTGAGGTGACTGACTCTGCTCCTGTGTACCCTTCACTCCATGATGCTAACACAGTCCAGACACAATAGAGTTCACCACGATGGATTGAAATCCCTGAAACAATGAGCTGAAATAAACCTGCCCTCATGTTATACATGTCAGATATTTTTGTCACTACAACACAAAAGTAACTCACAATTACCCTTGTAAAAAACCTTATTTGCCTTCTGCCATGTGAGGGCATGTAGGCAGCACAGTCTATGAGGAAGCATTCTTACCAGATACCAGGCCTGATTTGTCTAGCCTCTGGACCCATGCACAATAAATTTATAGTTTTCATGATTTTTTTATTTTATTATAGGCCTGGAAGGATAAACA
>LZPO01066271.1:545136-563045 GCA_001675575.1 Neotoma lepida
CCTAAGACATGTTTTAATGTGTGTACCAGATGACTTGGAGATTCACAGGATCTCTGCTGTCACCTTATAGGGTTAGAGGTGAAATGGAAAAGGAAATGTTGTCCTTGGGGACAAAGAAGGGAAATCTTAATAGCCAACTTGATTGGATTAAGAAACACCTGGAGCATTATTGAAGTGAATTCTGGGTGTCTCTGCAATGGCAGTTCCAGGGGTCATCATGAGGGCTCTGCCTANTGAATGCATTAATCCCTTGATAGATTCATAGGATGGTATTAGTAGGAGAAGGTGAAAAGTAGTAGTTGGGGCCCAGTTAGAGGAAGTTCGTCACTGGGGGTGTGTCATTGTGGGCTATATCTTTCTCCACCCCTTCATATACCCTGTTTCTTCTGTCTTCTAGACACAGTGATGTGAACCAAACTGTCTGCCAAGACTTCCTGCTGTGATGGACTGATACATCCATAACTGTGAGCCCAAATAATTTCCCCTTTAACTTGTTTGCTCCAGACACTTTGTCCCAATAATAGAAAAGCAACAAATAGAGTCACACAGAAAGCCAATGGTTGGGCAGGCAGGCAGGCAGGCAGGCAGGTGTGTGTACCGATGCCAGGACTCCTGTGACATAGGTGCAAACCTGTTCATGTGTTTCTGTGTGCCTCTGCCTCCATCTTCTTCCCCCTCCCCCTCCTTACTCTCCACCTCTGTCCCCCTTCCTTTCACCAGCATCCTGATATCCTCCCNTTAGAGTCCTGTGTCCCGTGTACATTATTCTCATCAGTAGGTAGCATCACTTGTTCACCAGTCTGGTCCTTTGCATTTTCTTCCTGTTTCCCACAACATGAGCCACCAAGTGTCCTTTCAGAGCCTCAGTTGGGTGTTAACTTCCCAGGCCAGCAGACACTCNGCCTGGTGCTCTTACCTTCCACACTTGNTCTGTAGGATGGACAAATGACTTTGTCCCTTGTCCTCGGAAAGCTCTGGTTCTTGCCGGGAGAAGAGTCAAGAGTTAGGACAGTACTCACAGGTTCCNCTCTCAATGTTCCTTTGTCTGCAGGAATTTGTTGGCCACCTACTGTGTGCCAGCTCTGACTAGAAAGAGAGGCGCCTGAAGAGTTTGTCTACAGAACAGCACATAGGGAAGAACATGAAGAGAGACACATTCATAATTGGGCGTTTGATAAGCAAAACACTGCAATGTTAATTTTAGTATCCTTTATTTAATATAACTCATCCAAAATGTTGCAATTTCAGAAANTAGTCTGTTACATTCTTTTTGTTTCAGACTAATCCTTTAAACTCTGGTANGTCCTTTGTACCCACAGTACATCCATTCAGATTGTCCACATTTCAGATGCTTAGCCAATGGGGCNAGTGGCTACTATGTTGGACACAGTACAGGTCCTGAAAAATAAGAGATAGGGGCATATGCCTATGAGGAGGACATAAAGCCGAAGNCTGCTAGAGGCTGCTCAGGGGGGTGGCAGGAGAGGCCGGGTGACTGAGTGTCAGGGCTGGGAGTGTGTACAGCTGACAGGAACATAAGCAGAAGAAACATTCCTGCCNGGAGTGGATTCAGAGTGGCTGGGCTGATGGGAACTATGAGCAGAGACGTGCCAGAGGAAGGATCTGGGATAGCACATTGGAGAAACCATGGCAGTTTCTAGGAGAGCAACACATAGTTTGGTCTCTGAATACTGACTTAGTTTTTATTGATACATAGTATTTATTGAACACCTACTATGTGTCGAAGACTGACTATTGGTGATTTAGTGGTGAATAAGAGAGTCCAGGTCCCTTCACCAGGGAAACTACATTGTACTTAGGAAGGGAGGCAATAAAGAAATCTGTTGGAACAAGACCATTGAAGACACTGGTAGCGGTGTGTGGGGAAAGTGGGTGAAGTACNGGAAGGCTAGGTGGCTCAGTTACGTGGTGATCCAGGCCCTATCCATTCGCCGTCCACCCCCTCCCTGTCTTNCTCCTGCAGCTGATGGTACTCACCGATGCTGGGTTGTAGTTGCGTGCTGTAGTTATGAAGCGTGTTAATCAGGGAAAACTGCATGAACGATGTGGAAACTTGACCTTTGTAACTCAGGTGTCTCAAATTATTAAACAATCAAAAGGAAAATAACCAGTTTGTTGGTGCACACCTTTAATCCTACCCCTTGGGAGACTGAAACTGATGATTGTGAATTTGGGGTCAGTCTGGGCTACACAATGTGTTCCTGTTTAAGGGGGAGGAAGAAAAGGAGGAAGGAGAGGAGGAGCAGGTTAAAAAGTGCACAGCCCAAGTTGAAAATACATGTAACAACATGAAATTTGCATGTAATCACACTAAATGACCGGGCANTTTTAACAGCATTGTTCACACATAACAGGGTGTTTTGTATAAACTCAGCCCTTCCCACACAGGCTGCCCTTGCTGTAAGGAAAGTGGCGTCCTGGCTCTGAAGCCCTGACCAGGGAAAGAAACACAGCCTGGGCTTGGGACCCAAGCCAGAGAAATAGCCACTTTATCCCCAAACCCAGAACTAAGTAAACCTGCCCTGACTCTGAAACCAGTACCATAGTAACACTCTTGGTCCCTAGAATCAGAGTCAGTGAAAGATATGTGCCCCGGCCTAACAATTAGTGACCAAAAGCCAAAAAAGGCCAGTGAAAGAAACACAGTTTGGCCCTCACATCAGGGCCATCTTTGCCCCTAGCCCACAAAACTGACCAATCCCAGGGCAGGAAAAAACTAGCCAATCCCTGTTGACTCCACCCCCTGGCTATCCTATATAAAGGGCCCCTTCCTGGGCAGTTTTGAGTTGTTTTCTCCACCCTGGTAGAGGCAACTACTCTCCTGGACTCCTCCTCCCTAAATAAATCTCTTTCTTAAAAGAGTTTTGGGTGTGAAGACCTTTATTCATTGGGTAGAAGATCATTGCTGTGATGTCCCAATACCTGACTCTCCTGAACTGTCAGGATACCCTTCCCTGCTGAAGCAGTTCCAGGCCTGACTCTCCCGAGCAGTCAGAATAACTCCCCCTCCAGGGCTGGGCTGACTCCTTGCANCCCCAGCAGTCAGAGCCCACTGAGTTGCAACTTTGTTGCTTACATTTTGGTGCNGGAACCCGGACCAAGCCCACTGAGGTGCAACAAAGTACCTACATTTTTAAGAGGTGCAACAAAATACCTACACTTGCTGCAGACACCAAGACAAGTATCTTCAAAGGGTCTGCTCTACTAATACACCTTGCAACACAGAGGCAGCAGCTTCCACTTACCTGTACATGCCATCCATTGTCTTTGTCTCCAGTGAGCTATAGCAGCTCAGATTTGGCTTGTGTGGCCTCAGTGGTTCCACTGGTAAGGAGGAAGAGGGGGTTATGGGATGTCTAAGCCCCCGTGGGTCTGAGATACCTCACTCCAAGTGCAGATTTGCTGGATACTGTTCCCCAAGGCACTGAGANCACATAGAGTCAGTCAGAAAGCATCTCTACTTCCTGCATTACAGGCTTATCCTGCTGGGAGGCAGAAGTAATGACTGTGAGAATAACACAGAATGCTGGCTGTATCCTCATGTATTAACTTGTGAGATTCTGCACTCAGCTACTATTGTCATCTTCCCCATTTTATAGGTGAGGCACAGAGATGAAGGGTGTTGCCCAGTTTCCATCACTCCTAAGAAACAGAGCTAGTAAGTTAGCCCTTGACCGCTATTNTATTCCTTCCATAGAGGAGAATGGAGACTGATAGAATTCAATAATCTAAGGACACTTATAGGGCTCAGAAAATTACAAGATTCACAAGGTACCTTCCCAACNTAACAGAGCAAGACAATCCAGAGGTTCCTTCATCTTGTATTTTTGCTGAGGCTATTTTAGGTTTAACTAGAATTTGATTCTACTTAACGGANAATCCTGTGGAAAATCACTCAACTCTATTCTAGGACCCTGAGATCAAGATGCCTCAGTTATCTTATCTTGGCTTCTGTTAAACTGCTTGCTTGTGCAAATCTATCCCTGCAGCTGCCAAGCGAGTTACCAGGATGTGGATTTTGTCATTAAAAGCCCCCTGATCTGCACACTCAGTGCTACACAGTCCTAAATACCTCAGCCTGCTGGAATAAAGACTTNCAACTGGTTATGAACTATGAGTGATCATCTCTGGTGGGCTCCCCATAACACCAAGTTGTGAAAGGTTGATTAAATTTCTAAAACATGGCACCCCAAATGACAAGGAGAGCCTATTTGAGTGGAGCTGCCTGTATATTGTGCAGGATGCTTTAGGGATGCAGCTTTTGTGAATTGCCACCTATATGGGAGTGGGCTTTTTAATGATGTAACTGTCTTTAAATCACCTATACCCTATAGATAACCCCTCACCTCACTGGCNCACTGGGCTAGACTNGGGTGGAATATTTCCTTTGCTCTATTGTTGGTGCCTTTTCTAGGGAGAATAGGTACTTATTAATGTGTCCCCCTTCCCTAAAGAAAATTCAGCCATACAACTACCATGACACGCAAGGAGTACAGGCTGTCCTGTGCCTGGAAAGAGTAGTGACAGGAGACTGGACGAGATGACCAAGTCTTGATGGAGGTCTCTGTCTCAGCTCTGGGAGCCAAGGTCCTATCTCAGAGTGAATCAGATATCCCAACTGGTTTTTGTTTCATTTGTTTCTAGGACCGAGACTCAGAGAAAGGCACACTTAAACAACTTCACNCAGAGAAAGATGCACTTAACCAATCCCAGAAAAAAAATTTCAGCTGCTTCTCCTGGCAATTTGGGGGAGCATGCATCTCCAAATGGATTCCCTCCTACCTCCTAACTCTCTCCTCGCCGCCCTGCTCTTTATGGATGGTCCGTGCTCTAGCACACACATGGTGCATTTATCTTGTTTTCTCTATTCCTTTTACAGAAATTACAAAGTGATAAATTTTCACTGTAAAAATAATTAAACTAGCATAGAAATTTATGGTGGAGGAGCTGAGTACCTCCCTCCNCCTGCACCCTGGCTTTCTATTGTGATAGACACCAGCACCACAAGCAGTTTGGGGAACTCCATGAAAACAAAGATGTGTNTGCCTTGTACTCCCAGGAGAGGGGTGAGCTCGCTGTATTTATTGAATGCTGACTGACTGGATGGATGGATGATTTGCTCTGCAAACTTTACATGGGCACTACTCCACAATGGAGACACAGGCCTACATCATGCCGTAATCCAGATGTGCCTTAATGTGAGGGTCTCCTTATTAAGAGCATATTAATATTATATGCTTGAGTGTCTTGCAGTGCTTCTATAATAAACANCACAATGAATCCTTGTGTCATTTTTCTCTTTTATTGGTGTGTATTAATTGCACAGTGTGAAGACTTTCATTGCGACATTTCCAGTTGTGCACATGTTCCCCACCCTGTTATTCTGCAACCTCCTCCCTGTTTCTCCATCTTTCCATATTCCAGGACTTTCCCTTTCGTTGTCACATCCTCCTTTACATTTGATTCTACACAGGAAGGAACACACGCGAGACTCGCCTCCATGGTCTGACTTACTTTACATAACATGATCTCAAGTTCCACCTCCACAAAAAANGTGGCAAGGAGGAGCATCTAACCTCAGCACTGGGGAGGCAAAAGCAGGTAGATCCTGGTTCACTGGCCAGCTAGCCTTGCCAGTTTGGTGAACCCTGGGTCCCAGTGAGAGACCCTATCTCAAAAACCAAGGCAGATAGCTTCTGAGGAACAACATAAAAGGTTGGCCACCACATGCACAGGTACAAGGTCTATGTGCACCTGCACACAGGTGGACACATGGGGGGGTGCATGTGCACACACACACACACACACACACACACACACACGAGAGAACCTGACCCAAGCATGGGTAGCACCCTGTGGACTGGGCGCCTGGCCCTGGCATTTCCCTCTCTCTGCCTCCTGACAGCCAATGTGTTATAACCAGCTTCCTCACANNCCTTCAGCCTCATCTCAGGCTACTCCTGCTGCAGGGCCTCCCCGCTGTGAGNGTGTCCGCTTACATCCTGAGCCAAGATATACTTCTCTTCCCTGAAGTCGGTTCTCATCAGGCATTTNATCAGGCCAAACAAAAGCATAACCAATGCAGGTCTTCTCAGCTTAGGGTTTGTGACAGTGACACTATTGCCTCAGGTAAGAAGCTACTGTTTGNTTAAAAGCAGTTCACTTGGTAACCTGAACCTGAACCCTGTTCAGTTAATCAGTTCACTTAATCACCCTGATCAGGGAGTTTGATGACAAGGCTCGCCACCAGCAAAGCACGATTCACAAAAGACCTGCAACTGCTGTCCCTTTGTGGACATTTGACTCTTCAGGGGCCTAGCAGAGTCAATGCAGGGATTTTACAATAGTGAGCAGCAAAGGGCTCCCTGCCCTGCTCAGGGTTGCTGAGCTGGGAGTCGGTAAGTGTGGAGCGGCTGGGTGCTCCTTGACCCCACCAGGAGAATGAAGACCTGTGGTGGAAAGCAGGCTGAGTGATGGAGATGGAGCCCCTGGATCCATCAGTTCCTGAAGACAAACTATTCTGGGCTAGTAGGCCACCAGCTCCTGATTGGTCCAGTTTGACCTCCATCACTTAAGGATTCCTCATTAAGATGCTACTGTAGGATATAAACTGTCAATCTGAGTACAGTAATGTATTTTCTGGTAATTTAAAAATAGGAGTGTAATTTACATGAGTGCTATTATGGATCACAAGGGTACATTTGACTGATTTTTCATAAACATTGGCATACTTCCACTGAGACTCCTGTCATGGCACGATTGTGGGAACATCTCTTGCATGTCTTCTTCAGGGGCAACCTTGTTAGATTTTCTTTACCCGAATAGCTTTCTTTGTTCTGGAACTTTCTATCAGTGTAGCAGACAGCATGACCTCTTTTGTGTCCTCCTTGTTCTACCAGGTACATGTTTTTGTTTGGTTGGTTGTTTTTAGAGTACGTGTGAGGGGGTTGGGGAGTGGGATAGGTCATGCTGTGTGGTCTAGGCTCCTGAGTGCTAGAATTACAGGAATGTCAGGGACTTCACATTTTTCTTTCCCATTCCTTCAATCTGGGCTGAAATCTCATTTTTTGTGCCCTCTTGAGGGGCCAGCGTCACCTACCATCCATGCACCTGAGTTTGGGAAGAGTGGAGTGGGGGAGGGGTGGGACTGGTGGCCTTTTGAGCAGTGTTTGTGGGCAAAACCTGACCAGAAACATTCCCCGGCCTGCCTGCCAGAAGAAAGATTATTTCCANCTATAAAAGGGCAAGGCAAAATTTAAAACAACACATGGAAAGCCCTACTTTTGAATTGAAAAAGGCTTTGCATCTAAGTTGACACTTGACTCAAAATGGAATTTTCTGAAGAGTGCAGGAAGCTATTAGTTGTGACTCACCCATGAGTCCTAGCACTGCGTGGGCCTCCATCATTGCTCAGCGGGGAAGANGAATGGGAATGAGCCTGCTGTTTAGGAGCCTCTCATTCATGAAGATCAAGCCGTGTTTCTGGACCCGCAAGCTTCCTTCTTCACTCTTACAGATCCTTCAGCCAAAGCCCTTGAGGTGAAAGCCAAGAAAAGATCATTAGGATTCTCTGGGAAGCTGGTGGGGGCAGCTCTATGTGGAGAGAGAGAGAGAGAGAGAGAGAGAGAGAGAGAGAGAGAGAGAGAGAGAGAGAGAGAGAGAGAGAGAGGTGTTTATATGACCTTGAAGAACACTGTATTTTCAAGCTGTGTGATCATGTAAAAGCTGTTTAACGTCTCTGTGCTTTAGCACATGGAGGAACAACTGAGTCAGTGTAAGAACTAGCAGAGCTTCTGGTAAATCTCAGTGCACATGTCATACCCACTGTTTTTAATATTGTTGGGACTGTGCAGGGGACACTGACTGCAGATCCCTGCCTTGGCTCTGCCCTTAACTTTCTGTGTGGCCTCAAACAGCCCCTCGCCTCTGTTTTTAGTTTTCTGTCTGTGAAGCCGAAGGGCCTTTGTAGCTCAGGGCATTTTCTCCACTCAGGCCAAGCCTTCTGGCTCTCCTCTGACTCCTCCTCAGCACCTGAGCCTTGTATGATGTCAGCTTTGTACCTCAAGATGGAAGATTTGGGGTAGCTGGGTGTGATGGCTAGTTTTATGTCAACTTGACACAGCTAGAGTTATTTGAAGGACAGAATCCTCAATTGAGAAAATGCCTTCATAAGACCCAGCTAGAAGGCATTTTCTTAATTAGTGACTGATGGGGGAGGGCCCAGTCCTTTGAGGGTGGTGCCATCCCTGAGCTGTTGGTCCTGGGGTCTATAAGAAAGCAGGCAGAGCAAGACATGAGGAGCAGCCCATAAGCAGCACCCGTCGTGGCTTCTGCATCAGCTCCTGTCTCCAGGTTCCTGCCCTGTTTGAGTCCCTGCCCTGGCTTCCTTCAGTGATGGATGTGATGTGGGAATGGAAGTAAAACAAACCCTTTCCTCCCTACTTGCTTTTGGTCATGATGTTTCGTCACATCAATAGCACCCCCAACTAAGACACTAGGAATGGTTCAGAACCTCCCTTTGCCCAGATGGAAAGTGTATCTTTCCTCTGCCTCTCTGCAGACCCTGCTCCAACCCTCACTGTCTAAAACCTTGATGGGGCCCCTGGCTTTGAATTGCCTCCTTAGCCTCAGTGGGTCCCAGATCCCTCTTCTGCAGAGTTGGGGTGAGGCCAGCAGCTTTCTCACAGTTAGAAGAATAAATGTGATTTTGCCGTTGAAGAGGCTTGCACCATGCTGCCTTGGAACAAGTGGTCAACAAAGGTCAGACATTTTTATGTCGCTATGATAATCAGTCCTGATTTCAGTATGCTAGTGTAGGAACATAGCCCCACTCCCTAGCCCCACTGTCACTAGGGGCTGTCTGCCTTTGCTACTCACTGTGTGGACAGGGGCTCTCCGGTGTGTGTCCTCATACACACACTTCACATTAATGTCCCCATCCTGATGGCTTGGATCTGGGGCACCTGGGCAGTGTGCCTGCCAGGTGAGGGCAGAGGCAAGAGCTGGCATGTGGCTTCCGGGCCTGAACACAGTGATTTGTGAGCAGAAGCAAGTTGTTTCTGCAGGTTCTCCCGTGGTTTCAGCTGCTCCATAAACATAGCTTGGGCCTTGGTGGTGGGTAAACTGCGTGCTCAGACCTGTATTTAAGATCTTGCTTGGACAGAGACTGGCAGTCAGAGGACCAAGGGTATAATTTAGATTAGTGTATCAGCAGCCTCCAGGTTTGCCTAGGCCACAGCAGCCTCTTCTGGAAGCTGATTTGTTCCTGGCTTGGTGTAAAAGTACTCAGGTACCGGAGTTTGTTCAAGGAAAAATATTGTGTATGCGTGAGTTTCTGAGACCAAATAGCAACCCCTGCACAACACACACACACACACACACACACACACACACACACAGAGTTCATGTATGTCAAGAATTGGCAGAACAAATGAACCGTGCATATCCACCTTGACAGACTGCCCAAGAAGCCGGCATGAACTTGTTAGAAGGGCTGAGAACCCCCTAAGTTGTTTTATTCTTGCCCTGATGTGTGTGTGTGTGTGTGTGTGTGTGTGTGTGTAAGGATGGTAATTTGGAAGTTCTGGTCTTGATTCCATGCTGGAGTTGCAGGCTGGGCTTGGCTGTAGAATGACTCCCCACGCCCTGATTTCTCTTCCACTAGTGCCACCTCCTCAAACAGCTTTTTCAGAATTTNCCCCCCTAGCTGCCTTCTACACATCTTCTGCCCACAAAATGTTAGCAGGAGGGACATACTGTGTGTAAACTTATATTCCACACAGATCTTGGTGCTTTATATATGTTAGTTATGTTTCTGCTGCTGNGATGAACACCGTGACCAAAAGCAACTGGGGAGACNAGGCTTTCAGCTTTCACTTTTCACAGTCCATCTCTGAAGGGAAATGGCAGAAACTCAAGTGGGGCCCAAACCAGGAACTGAAGCAGAAGCCATGGAGTAACCCTGCTTATTGGCTTGCTCCTCATGGCTTGCTAGACCTGCTTTCTTGCACAGTTCAGGCCTATCTGACCAGAGGTGGCACTGCCTATAGTGGTCTGGGCTGGGCTATTTCATATCAATTATCAATCATAAAAATGTGCCACAAGCTTGCCTACAGGCCAGTCTAATAGGGACATTTTCCTAGCTGAGGTTCCCTTCTCTCAGATGACTGTAACGTCTCAAATTGACAAAAATGAAGCAGGACAATATACAAAAAGTATATTGCTTCTCCACTGCCACCCTTGGGAGTTGATATATGTCCCCCTTAGGGATGACTTGGCCCTATTGAGAATGTACAATCCAGAGAGAGGACAGAGGAGGCCCAGACTCTTAGTGTCTGACCAGCACAGGACAGTAAGTAAACTCATGAAGCTTGACATGAACTAAGCATTTGTGGGAACCATCTTATTATTATTATTATTATTATTATTATTATTATTATTATTATTATTATTTATGAGTGATGGTCACTTTAGACAACATTTATCAGGGAGCCAGCATGATGGGATTTTGAGATTTTTTTCATAAGTTTGGTGTTGTATTTCTTTGTGAAATGGGAACTATTATTATCATTCTCACAGCAGAAAAGAAATCTGAGGTACAGGCAAGTTGACTTACCACAACAACACAGCCATTAGGTAGCAAGGCCACAACTTGAATTCAGGGGGTCGGGTACCCAGGCTTGTGCATTTCACTATGATGCTCTTGTTCTAGGCCCTGCACACATGACATCAGTATGAACACCGGTATTAACACGGAAGGAAAAGCAAGTTGCTGATACTGTGGCTTCAGATGGCTTCTGCCCACTGTGAGCATTTTAGGGCTTTGGTGTGACCTTCACAGTCTTCCTTCACAGGCTCAGAGAACTGACTGAACTACTGATGAGGGCCAAGTTATTGAGTTCCCACCTCCCAGCCTGAGAAATTACTCAGATCTCCCCAGTAACCATTCCTTCTTTTTGGAAACAAGATGGCACAGACCGTGAGACGATGCTGTAGAGAAGCATGTTGCCATGGCAGCAGCTCATGCCTCCTTCCCACCCGCTCTGAGGTGCTCTGACACAGGCAGTGGTTTCCATGGTAACAGGAATAATTGAGGGTCTGTGAAGAAAGGACTTGTGTGTGTTCTGACATTGGGAGAATTGAAAATGAATCCTGAGCATTGGGAGGGCTACCCTACCATATGTCAAGAGAAACAGCATCATCACTACCGGGATAATCCCTGAAAGTGNGTCTTAGTGATCTCAGAGACTCTTAGCTTATTCTCCACTGAAACTTCACCTTCCATCTTTCTATAAGGACAATTTAAGACTTCATAAGATAAGATGAGGAGGTATAGCAGAGAGCGAAAGATCAGGAGCATGTAGAACAATTGGTACATTGGTCATAGACCTGCAGAGAGCTCTTAAACATGGCTCCAGATCTCTTGGAGAAATGTCAAAGGCTGAAGGGGCCNACGCTCTGCTCTGTTCTATTCACAGCTGCTCCATGCCCTTCCCTCTAACTGACGGCAATGCAGGCTGCTCTGCCCCTTCAGAGCACCTGCCTTGGTGGGTGCCAGGAAGGCAGAGATGTTCCCCTCCACTCTCTGTGCCATGGCTGGCTGTATCTGTCACGTGGGCCTTTGTATCAACACTCACATTGGCCTTTGCAGGCTTGAGGGATAACAGGAGATAAAGGAAGAAAGTCGGTTGGTGTCAGTCCATGGTTCTAAGNACAGGCTGAGTGGGAGGGACCTCTTTAGCATAATCCCTGAGTTATGTCTCTTCCCGGGNCACACATGGGTATGAGGTGTGGTGGGCTTGCTAATGCTAGAGAGCTTGGTTTGCACACACAGTTCTAATAAAGTGGCTTATACTGACTCAGTATATAAGCACGCTCTAAGAGGTACTGCTGCATTCTCCTCATTTTGCAGATGAAGAAAGAGACANAGAGAGTTTGAGTANCATGCACCAAGTCTCACATTTAATACATAGCTAGGAGTCAGACCACATGCTGTGACCCNGAACTGAGGCTGTGGCCATGGGAAGGAACCAAACTCATATGTGCAAAGAGGGTTAGACAGACCAATCCTCAGTGACAGAAATCCAGCTCAGTCTCAAGGAACAAAAGGGATGTNGCATGCGGAGCTTCAAGCACAGCTGGATCCAGGCACTCCATCTGTTAGCTCTGCTCAGCCCAGCACCCTCCCTTTGCTAAATTCTCTCACTCTCCCTTTATGATGGCGGAGATATCTGCTGGCAGCNTCTAAGTGACATCCCACTTAGCTTAGCTCAGCTCCAAGAGCTAAAGAGGATTTTGCCCATCCACCCATCATCCCAGGCAAGTCTTGCAGTTGGTAATGTTGATGTGATCAGTCCAATATGAGCCACATGCCAGCTATTTAGTTGCTGCTGTATTCTTTTTGGCCAGACTTGGATCAAGTGCCTAACCTCATGGCTGTGGTAGGAGAAGCTAAGCTATGGGGATTCCTCAGGGAAAATCAGGGCAGAAAAGGAAGAAATGGATGTTGGATGAGAAGAGTCACTAGTTGTCCTCAGCTCTTGCTCTCAGCTATAAGCAGAGAAATTGTGGGGTTCAGCCAAACCCACATCTATTTCTTCTTGCNGCTCTGAGTTCTTTACTTTCGAAGGCACAGCCATGAACAGGTCTCTCCTCTTTTTAGGCAGTGGGAGCTCTCCAAAGCTGTCCTCTCAGGCTACTTTCCCCTCTGGCACCTCATAGGACACCCCCCTCCTTTGTTACCCCCTCTCTCCCACTCCTGCATAGCATCGCCTCACTAACATTGCCTTCAGTGGTTCCCCCTCGGCTCTCTTCGTCCACCTCACTCAGCCTCGTTCATTAGCAATGCTTCAGATCTTTCATCCTCCCCACTCCGCCCAGCCTCCTTGTGTTTTCTCAGTGTCATTAAAAAACCAAAGCTCTGCTTCTCCTTGGCCTTCTGTGATTTCTTTGTGGTCCAGGCCCACGGGAGCTCATACGCTTTCCTTGATGGGTCTCTGAGCACTTTGAAGCTTGTGTCTTAGAGACCTGAGATTCAGGAAGCTGAAGCATCTCTTTGNGGTGTTTACTGCAGAGGGGGAGCAGGCGTAGAGTCATGTGCAATGCTAAGCTTATCGTTTCCCTCCACACACCAAATGCNTTCCCCAGGCACACATCATGCCATCCCTGCGCACACTGATTCCATCTCCCATTGATTCCGGTTCTTTAAACTCCCNTTCAACCTCATGATTATTTTGATCTCAANACCCATTTTCCCCTGAAAGCTAATGAGAATTAGGTCCACTTGTTTGGCCAGGAGAATTTTTGGAGATCTTATTGTTGATNAATAGCTTTCTTCACACGAAGAATTAGAGTTTAAAAATAAAGCTGGCCTTGAAAATTCATAGGAGAGAGGAGGGGACTGTCATGGTCTGTTTGTGTCACCCNACGCATATTTACACCATGAGGCACTAGTGCCTAGTGTGGTGGTGTTTGGNGGGGTGGTCTTGGGTGGTGATTAGGTTCAGATGAGGCCATGAGGNTGGTGCCCCTCATCNTGGAATTAGTTTCTCTTATTAGCAGAGGCAGACATAGGAGTGTCCTGCTGTCATGAGCTCATGCTGAAGAAAGGACATGTGAGCACAAATAGAANGAGTCCTCAATGAACCACAAAAATAGCCTTCACCAAAATAAATCTGTACTGCTGAAGACTTCATGCACTTCAGACCCAGGACTTGGCACATCTGCACTGGATCAGACTTGAAAGCCTCCTATATAGGTTTTACAGTAACGGAAGGTGCTATGCAATCTTCCAAGGGAGAGAAACAACCGGTAGTTCTACCCAGCTGTGACACCCATGACAACCAGCATGGGAGGGTAACTTAAGGGTGCAGCAGTGGCACTCATGTCTTGTCAGTAACCAACAGCTGTCTAATTGGAGTTAAGGCCTGTTCAACAAGAGGGAAATCGTTCCTGGTACCAGAAACCTGCCCAACTACCCCAAAGATAGTGAGATCATGGATCTTAGAGGAGAANCTACTACTGCCAGTTTATCAAGCCAGCAAAAACTTCTATAACTGACTTTTAACACAAACCCGGGTCATTTGGGAAGAATGACTCTTAACTGAGAAAGTGCCTCCATAGAATTGACCCGCAGGTAAGTCTGTAGGGGATTTTCTTGATTGACTGTAGTTGTGGGAGGGCACAGCTCACCATGGGCAGTGCCATTCCTTGGCAGGTGGTTCTGGATGCTGTAAGAAAACAAATGGAGCAAGCATGGGAAGCAATCCAGTAAGCAGCACCCCTCCATCAGCTCTTGGCTCCAGGTTTTTGCCTTGTTTGAGTTCCTGCCCTGACTTCTCTCAGTGATAGAGTGTGATGTGGAACTTAAAGCTGAAATAATCCTTTCCTGTCTAAATTGCTTTTGGTCACTGTGGTTTTTTTGCAGCAAGAGAAACACTAAGACATCACTCATCGAGGGAACTTTTCTTTGCAACAGATGGACACCATTACAGACAGTCATGTGTCTCCTAGAAATGATAGGGAAGCTACACCTGTGATAGCATGCTTGTTGTATGGC
Source organism: Neotoma lepida (assembly GCA_001675575.1). Lineage (NCBI taxonomy): Eukaryota > Metazoa > Chordata > Mammalia > Rodentia > Cricetidae > Neotoma > Neotoma lepida. The sequence goes on from LZPO01066271.1 coordinate 559,715, forward strand.
TGCCTCGGTAAGTCCTGAAGACTTATACCACCAACAGGCGTGTGAACATGGAAGGGGAAAAGTTCACAGTGCTCCACCCATAGACAAAGAAGTACAGGCATCTAAGGAATGCTGAGAGTGGGAGAAAAATTCTTCTCTAGGGATGAGCCCTCTAGTTGGCTATCTAATACCAAGTGGTGGTCCCCGAAATCAAATACATACAAATAGCATACAAACTAAGCAAGTTGTATTTATATATTTAGTCACATATATATTTCAATGATTTCAAGAGGAATCAAGGAGTTGGAACACATAAGAGGGATTGGAGGGAAGAGAGAAAATGATGTAATTAATTTTTTTTGAAGGGTCTTCACTAGACAAAGAATGGTGTGGCACCTTGACTTTCCTTGGACTCTTGCCTCTAGAACTGTGGTAAATGAGTTATCTGTTGTCTAAGCCACTAAGCCAATGCTGGGTTGTTATAATAGCCTTTCAAGACTTGGTTATCAGCAGAATCGAANCTTCCTTCTTNGTTTNAAGAGCTCAGATAGGCTAACANCAAGTCTCCAGAGGATAAGACCAAGTTTCCTGGAGCTTGATGTTAAATGTCTAAGTCTGAAATTCTTGATTTNGTGTACCAGGCCTGGAAGGTGCAAATTCNTTCCCTTTCCTATGCNATGTCATTGTTAGTGCTGTCAGTCACTTACCATGTCCCCCTTTCCAGGTACAATGTAAGATTGTATTTNNTGATCNTCCATGGAGTCAGACTGCATAGCTGATCCTTCATCCAATGATCATGTGCCATATTTCTTCCAAGGAAGGCTGGTTGAACTCATGTGAGATAGATTGTGTTCTTTCTTCCTCNCTTGCCTTCTGCCTCAAGAACCAGCAGCTGGATTGAGAGGAGGACAGATGAAACAGAAGCCATCTCTATACATANCCTACTCTGTCTGCCATGCATTTGCTGGCATTACAACACATGAATATTCCTTTACACTCTGTGAAGATGTGTCACTGGTTGGTTTAGTAAAGAGCCAAATGGCCAACAGGGAAGGTTTTAACTCTAACATAGTAAAACTATGTACAATAAGAACAATTTTCAGATTAATGAATGTCCATTAATTAATTTACAATGTCCAGTCCATCTGCATTTGTCAAATTTAGAGAAAATACTCTATTATCTACCATATCTTAGTCCAGAGTTTTATACCTAAACCATTTCTTTTGCCATAACTTGTATTACCATCCTAAAAATATCTTTTTAGACCTTAGAATATCTTTTTCGATAAACAACTTTAGCTTTCATGTTTCTCAACCTTATAAACTTTACATCTCTTATGTAAGTTTNTTTTCTGAATTTGGTAACAAGGAAACCTATAAAACTATAACTATCTCATCTTCAATCCCCATCAAAGACCCAAGAAGGATAAAATATTACTTGAGTAAACANAAAGTGCAGAGAAAGCAACTTTCAAAACTATAGAAATGACAGAAACATCTGGCTGCCTGGACAGTCACCCCAAGGTTCCTCTGTAATGCTGAAGCATCCATCTTCAGCCTAGAATATCTGACAGACTTTTCTGTAAAGCAGGAATTTTGGAGACCTGTCCTACCTTGTCTTTGTTAAGTTTGGCAGTCACTTTCTTTTGTGTCTTGCTTGTCCAGTTTGGACAGCATACTGTCCAACAATTGAGGCAAGGGTAGTTTCTTTGCTCAGCTAGCTTTTGCCACAAAGGAAGCAAAATCCATATGGAGGTTCTTTGATGCCCATTATCTTTTTTTTTTGAAAGTATATTAGTGCTGCCAGGAGCAGATGTGTCTTCCTATCATGAAAAGTCTTATGTTATTAAAACATTTTGAATGCCATATTCTGTAGGTCTTTGAAGTGTTTGAAGATTACCTATATATCTACAATGTATCTTTGATTGACCTTGAAAACATGCCTAACCTGACTATAAGTTTGATTGTTACAGATGACTATTAACCTGTATTTCTTCATTATCCTACATAGCTTTCAAGGACTAAAACTTCACATTTTAAAATGAGGTGCATATGTANAATATCTTAAACAAGAATAGAAACATATGTACAGTATAACAAAATAACCTTAAATTTGTATCAATACACAAAATTCCACACCAGTATAAAATATTTGANACTGGTGGTTGTTCAGAANTAGACTCAACAATCCACCCTTTTATCCCATTGTTTCNCTACTNTATCCCGCTCTTTTCCCTTCAGAAAGAGAGTCCCTAAATTTAATCTCCTTTGCTCATCTTTTTCCCTGATCATGACCAACAACANCTTGCAACCAACCCCTCCTAAATGAATCCATTGAANGACCAAAAGCNACCCACCCCACCTCTTGGGAATGTGAATGTCTAGTCTAGACTGCTTCCTGTTGTCTGGGGGCAATGATGTCTTTAGGGGACCCTGAGAAAACTAGGATAATTGTCAAATCCTGGGAGAGCTAGCCATAATATTTGTTGTCCAGTCTCTGTGCAATGGAAAAGTGCAAGGCTTTTCTGTAGTTCTTGCTAGAATAGTCTGTGAGACTGGACCATCTCAGCCAGCAGCCTTGAAGCTGTTCTGGATGCAGAACTCTGAGGAAACTGCAACAGAAGCANTCTGAGAGGCTGGATCACNTNGGCCACTCATTTTCATTGGTGTCTGGTCCCCTTGCTCTGAACACAAACTTTCAAAGGTAACATANNTATCTGTATTAACACAAGTATGGAATATACAGTNTGCACAAGTCAGCTAAAGATGATTTTNATGTTCTATGTTTGAGTAGGTAAAAGGCATTAGTCAACTTTATAAGTCTGTTTGGACTGCATATNCAAAGTGTAATATAGTAAGTCATGAGGACTCTATAACCAACAAGGTTTATCATGTCTCATCCAGTCTCAGAGCTGTTCCCATGCAGAGGGATCAGCATACATGTCACCTGTCCTGTAGTCATTCCTGGCTTCCTCTCTNATGTCTGTACTCAAGATTATCAGGAGGTCTCCCTTGGTCAAATCTGATCTTTTTAATTTTGAAGCAATCCATAGCTTTTTATTTCCTGTGGAAACAAAAGCATAACTGTTCCCCCAGCATAACACATTTCCCAACGTCTATGTTGAAGCCAAGATATCCCTAAAGTATATAGGTTGGTTTAATTCAGCAATCCCTTCTACAATCCAATGTCTTCAGGAGATGCCATTTGTTCATCAACATTTAAAAAATTCAAAGTCAACAAAGCAACAATATAGGATCCAGACTCTCTATGTTTCATCTTAATATGGCTTATCTTTTTTATATTATTTTATTTTGTCTTTAAAGACTTTATCTTATTATTTATAAACCATTT
>LZPO01066271.1:593935-607823 GCA_001675575.1 Neotoma lepida
AGGCTGACAGACATAGAGAGTCTATTGTGATGGCAGAGACCTAGTTAGGAAGAAAGGCCATGAAGGATGGGCCTTCATTACCAGGGGTATTGAGAGGTACCAGTCCAGCACAGCCACTCAACAGTAANGACTGGAGAAGAACAGCATGTGGGCCACCTGACAGGACCCACATACCAAGAGTTCTCAACAGTTTCCTGTATCCAGAAGCATGAGGAAAGAAGAGGTAGATTGGAACTAACTTAGTGTTTGCCCAACATACACTTTAGGCCAAAGGAGAGTCTTTAAGTGGTTCCTACAGGAACCACTTTGATGACTTTGCAAAGTCAAAGTGTTACCCTCCCCACTCTACAGCCTGTGCTCAAGCAAGGAGGCTGGAGATGGCTGTGGGTTTAGTACTCCCAGAGTCACTGGGAGCATTAGGGACCCAGTACTGGAGGGATGCCTAAGTCATTGTGGTCAATCCCAATAGCCATATTGTCTCAGCAGTGACTCTGAGGAAAGCTGTGATGGAACTCACCTTCTGATTTTACCTAAATAATGCAATTATTAATGCAACAGCACACCCTTTCAGATCCCCTATGACAACTTCTGCCGTAGCCAAAGGCTATGAGGAACTNTACAACCACATGACTGTTTCCAGCCATGAACCCCCAACCCAGCACAGGATGAGTGACACACAGTCAGCTGTATGCACATGCAGAACTCAGCAGGCTAAAGACACCAGCAAGATGATCTGACCATTTCAGAAGGCTGTCAGTTCGTGTTTCACAAATGAGAAGCTGACTGAGCCAAGATGCTCTCAGCAGGAGGGAAGAACTCAGGTGGTGGCTGTTTTCACAACACAGCATAGATCTCGTGCTCTGTAAAGAAGGGCAGGTGATGGGAGATGAGGGGTTGGGAGGGGCTGAGCTACAGAAGGACCAAGCTGCTGGAGCCACAGCTTAGGCAAGGGGCTTCGGTGGTTTAAGTATCATGGTCTACCACACAAAGTGATTATCCTGACACCTAAATTCTGCTGATTCAATTGCTCTTATTTAGATTTTCAAATTATTCCTGACAAGATAATAAGTCTCTTTCAAAACATTAAATTGAATAAATCTCCTGGCTGGAGGTCTCTAGCTCGATTTAATTTTCTGCAGANTGTCTAAGGATCTAATGAGAAATCAAAATGAAAAGGCTTAATTGGAATATTCCTCCAATGCTCCAATACAGATCCCGTGCTAGGAAATAGGATGTGAGCTTGGAGCCGCATGCCCCTCCATTCTCACGGAGTAAGTCCCACCCCTGACCTTTAGATCGCCTTGGTAAACGGCACAGTCTATAAACAGCAAAGCATTAATTACAGAGCTTGATTTTTGCTTGTTTCTGTCACCAGTTTTAATACGCTCCCCAGTGTTCTTTCTATTTAAGTTGGATGCTGTGTTTTCAGTTGAGCTGTATGGATAGAGCCAATCAGACATGGATCTGCAGGGCTGCTGTTCTGTGCACTTTAGAGGGTCGAGTACTGAGCTCACAAAGTCTGCTAGCAAACAGCTCACCCACATTCACTCCTTCTCATCCTCATTGCAGGAGCTTTCTCCAGGGAAGTGTCTTCCTGTGCACTCTTTGCTGAGCGCTTGGGAGGTATCAGGCCCTTTGCTAGGCCTCTTACTTGTGTGTTCATTTAACTCATCTCCCCATAGCATCCCAGGGAGGCAAGTGCACTGATTGTCTCATCATACGGGTGAGCTAGTAGGTTCAGAGAAGCCACACACTTAATAAAGTGAAGGCAGAGATGTGGCTCTTATGCAGCCCCAACCCTCACTCTTGGGATCTAGGAAGAGTTCATTCAAGTACTTTTAATGAATGAGATCCCAGGACAGTGTGATACCTCTTGAGACATTAGATCCGATCAGCCACCAAGACATGNATCTGCAGGCATTAACTCATCCACTGCTGTGAGGGCTGTCAGGAGGAAGTACAGGTATCATTGTTTCCTGGATAATGGGACTTAATTTTCTCTCCAAAGAAGCTACTGTCACCCATATTGGGAGAGAGACTGATTCGACAGAAACTGGTTTCATGCTCCCAGCATTATGAGAGAAAAGATAGGGAGTCACATTAGCCATTCTTGGCAAAGATTCTACCTCATTAGAGATAATAATGGTCACATTAGTGGTCCTGGGACAAATACAGAGAGTGCTTTCCTGGAGAAGCAAGCCAAAACCACTGTGCCTGTCCCTGGCTTGCTAACTGNNCTGACNGCTTTGCCTCCCANTGAAAGATGCTCCTGTGTCTTGAGATTATTGTGGTTACCTAGGACTAAAGGTAAAGGCCTGCTGGCCCTGCTTTGAAAGGTAAGGTGAAGTGTGAGCTGGCTCTTGCTCCAGCACTTCCTGACTTTTAGCACTGGCACTGATGATGTCACACAAAGAGGAAGCTCTGGTCAGACTCTTCCAGATTTGCTATCAATATGAGGAAGCCTCTGTCCTCTGCTTTGAGTGCACAGGGAAGGAGTATAAAGAGGAAGGTGCAGGTTCTGCGTCAGCTTTGGCCACTTGTTCCAAAGACAGCCAATGAAGTAATGGTGAAAAGGCAGCAAAGGAACTCAAAACCACATGCTGGGAAGATAAAAATGAAGCAAGTCGTTGACCCACTTTCGGGGCCCAACACGAGGCTCTGGTCTAAATAGAGAAGGAACTGAGGCAGGCAGAGTGAGCCACTTGTGTAATTAAGTGGCCTTGGTCAAGGTNTGCTCTGGTTGATCAGTATCTCTGCTCTGGTTCTGCAAGGTGGCCTGAAGAAGTCCTTATTCCTTCAGGGGACAAGGTGGTTCCCATGAGATGATTGTTCCTGCTTGGGCNATCACAGAGGCTCTGCTGCCCTTGCAGTGCAAGGTGACTACAGGTTTAGGGCAATGACTGTGACATCCATCACCTTCTGTAGCNGTCCAGAACTGCACACCGTGGAAGCTGGAAATAAGACGCTCCCTCGCTCTTATCTCTGTCTTTCAGCTTGAAGGTGATGACATGGGTTAGGCATTGCAGTTTTAGACGGATGTGTCTTGGTTGATTATCATGTCTACATGCAGAGCGAAGCTGGAGTCTGACCCAAAGAAAAGAAGATGCTCCGGGTAGGCAAAGTACAGGGCCTTCATCCTGCTTTTAGTTACTTTGCAGGCCCACGTGAGGAGCCAGTTCTTCTCAATAAAAGCAGTTTCTCAGGACAGTTATGGAGAGGGCTAACTTTGGCTTAATCTGGACAAAAACTTCCCAAACTGAGGGAAATAGTCCAAGAGTTTCAATTTAGGAAACGGAGACTTCCTTGCAAATGGGTCTAGAGTGCCTTGCACCAGGTGTCTGATACCATAGTGGGGCACATCCCCTTGATTTGGACAGCACTTCCCTCCCCACCCCCAGATCTGCTCCTTGGCTTTCCTCATCCACCAGAGCAGAACACCTTTGAGATGTAAGTAATTGAAGGGAAGTCCCTTTGAAAAGTTTTATTGGGCCAGCAAGGTGGGATCCTCCTTTAATCCCAGCACTCAGGAGGCAGAGGCACNAGGATCTCTGTGAGTTCAGATAGTGAGTTTCAGGCCAACCAGAGCTACAAAGTGAGACTTTTGTCTCCAAAACCCAAAAAAGTTTTATCTAGAGTCTAGAGTTTTAAGTATCCTGTGGAGGGCATAGTTCCTAGTTTGGAATATCNNTTCAGGAGCAATAAGAGAAATGAAAATTCACATTAACATCCCAATGAACAGGCATGCTATGTGGGCGGGACTTGGTTGTTTTGGGATCCAGATCATGGATAGCTCACATTCCAGTGAATTATTTATCTCTTATTTGCAAAAGATGTGTCAGCTTATTGTAGCGTGAATCCTAATTGGTCTTATAATAAGAACCCAGAGCCCGATATTGGAGTAAATGCTGAAAGATCAGAGGAAACAAGCCACCAGCTNCTTCTCACCTCACTAACTCCTTAGCCAAAAGGGGAAGATCCTGTCTCCACAAATCCCCAGAATGAATGCCCCCGAGTCCTCAGCAGAAAGGCTGAGTTCCTGTCTCTTCCCATCTCATGTGCCTTCCTCCGCCCAGCCATGTCATTTCCTGTCTCGACCTTCCTAGTGCTGGGATTAATGGCTTGTGTGCCTCCCAAATACTGGGAGCAAAGGCATGAGATCCCAAGTGCTGGGATTAAAGGTATGTGTCACCACTGCCTGGCTCTGTTTCTCTCTTAAACTGGATTAATCTTGTGTAGTCCAGGGTGGCTTTGAACTCACAGAGATCCAGACTGATCTCTGCCTCCCAAGTGCTAGGATTAAAGATGTGTGCCACTACTGCCTGGCCTCTATGTTTAATCTACTAGCTGGCTTTTCCCTCTGATTTTCAGGTAAATTTTATTTGTTACAGTACAAACAAAATATCACCACAGCTTATACCCCNAAATAAACATACACTGATAATCAAATCATGACTCAAATGATGAAAACGGTGTCAGAAAGAGACAAACTAGAAAACACTAATACTAATACTAATACTAATACTAATACTAATACTAATACTAATACTAACACTACAGAAGTGTGAAGTTACCTGAGCTTCCTCACATGGTGAAGTANGTACTTCTAGCACCATGGTGTTTACTTTGTTTTGGTAAGTTTTTACCCACAGAACCCTGATCCACTGAGTTTATGATCATCCTGCCTNAGCTTACTGAGTGCTAAGANTATNGGCATGTACCACCATGCCTGTCAGCATCTCATTTTAAAAGCATACCAGATTTGGTATCGTGTGTAGGAAGCACAGCTTAGAATAAGCATTGAAGAACCCAGGATTGTCAATCACACCAGCCTATTTTCTTCAACAGGAGGAAATGAATGACGCATAGTCACCTGGAATGCCAGAGTGAAAAGTGGTCCATCAACCTGGTGATTCCTTGCTACTCTGTAAGAGCCAGCCTCCACCTGAATTCCCCCANTATCCTGGGCATTGTTCAGACTCTACGCCTGCAGTGAATAGAACACATCCCTATGATAAAGGTCGCATGTACTTTGCATCCTCCACCAATAGAATCGANCCTTAGGCTTATCACAGATCCTTACTCCAGGCCCTAGCCCTGAGCTCTGTTTATCAGCCAATAGAATTCATTCTTATTGTAAAGGTCACAGGTCATGAGTTCCACTGTGTTTCAATGTGTAAAGAAACAAATCTCAGGGTCAGTCCCTGGAAGGGTATGATCCAGTGTTTGCAAAGANGGCACTGTCCTAAGTTTAATTCTTCACTTCCTCTCACAGATGGTCCTTGGGAGGAGGGAGGTCCCTGACAAGTGTGTAGGGACCACTCATCTTACTGTGTTCAGACTTTAAGGATTGTTGGATGAATCCATGTGTCTTACATAGAACTTCTGGTACCCAAACAGAATCTGTCTGTGGTAGTTTGAATGCAATTGGCCNCTGTAAGCTTATAAGGAGTGGCACTATTAGGAAGTGTGGCTTTGTTTGAGAAGGGATGGCCTTGTTGGAGGAAGTGTGTCACTGTGGNGGTAGGCTTTGAGGTCTCATATATGCTCAAGCCACACCCAGTGTCTCAGGCCACTTCCTGTTGCCCACAGGATCAAGATATAGGAATCTCAACTCCTTCTCCAGCATCGTGTCTACCTGCATGCCACCTTATCCCACCATAATGATGATGATGGACTAAACCTCTGAACTATAAGCCACCCAGTTAAATGTTTTCCTTTATAAGAGTTTCCGTGGTCATGGTGTCTTCTCAGAGCAATAGAAACCCTAACTAAGACAGTGTCCAACTGCCAATCTTCTAGTCATTTCTCCTATGGAGAGTATATGTTTATTTCTCAATAATGCTCAATTAAACTTGGTAGAAATTAACTCCACCAAATCTCCTCTGCAAGAGCAGACAGATAGTTATCTGGTAGCGACAGCTGAAGTTCACGTCTAAGTTTTCTTGGAAGCTGAGAGGTGAGGTCAGTCACCACAGGGCTGCTTGTAATGGGGCACAAGCTTTTGGGATTATGTGGAAATNGGAGTCAGAATCCTTCAGTACTTGTTGTGAGCAGACAGAGCCAACACAGCTGTGGGATGGGCAAGTGCCCTCTCCTGCTTGGGCTGTACTACCCTGAGAGGGCTGGAATGGGTCAGTGGTTCTGACCCTGCTCACCTTGGCGGACTTTGAGGCTTGTACCTCATGCTCCTTACCTCAGACAAACCAGGGACCTGTATTTCCTTGGATGGAGCTGGGATGGCACTGTTATAGCTCTTTGGGAGATTCTTAAGTGCAGCCAGAACTGAACACTGGTTGCAGTGGTCTCTAGCCGCCCAGCTTCCCCCCGCCCAGCCAACCACAGCCATGCTTCTATGGAGACACTCCTTTTCAGAGGGAGACCTCAATTAGTGGCTGTCTCGGATATTGAGCTTTCTCTTACAGCCTTTGCAGATCAGGCACTTTGTGCTCTGAGTCTGCACCTGAGCCACAGAAACACCACAGGCTGTGTCTCCTTCCCCTTCCTGCTGAAGATAGAGAGTACTTTGCAGAGAAGAGGCCCCATTGTCTGCCTCCACTGCCTCTCTCCCCACATGGCTCCTCTTCCTTCCTTCCCCACTACAAACTGAAAAGGAACACATACACAACACCTCAAGGACTGGCTGGCCGAATATGGGCAACAATACTATTGATAGTTATTTCAGCTTTGAGCAAACTTTAATTCAACATCTATGTGGCAGAGGCTGAGGTAGGCTTGCTGCCTGTTAAAAACAAATGATTGGCATTTATAGGAAAAGGGATATCCTATGTCCTTCCCACATCCCTGACCATCACCATTAAATGAGCAGTAAGTGTCAACCAAGGAACAGGTTAGGAGGACCCNAGATCTGGCACCAAAGGGGTTGTTCAGTTGGGCCTCTTCCAAGGGACTTGAGGAGCAGGCAGGAAAAGTGGATGTCAGTGGCATCTGCCAGGACCTGAAGCCACATTGCCATGTCTCCAGGAATCGATAGGCATATGGTGTGCTTCCTTTCCCTCAAATTATTTGGCCAGCTTCCATCCTATCCCTTCATCTATTGATTTAAATTTCTGTGTTAGTATTTATATTCCCCAGGCCACTTGAAAACAATGTAATTGTTAAGTATAGTCCCACCTACTCCACTCACCTCTCCTCTTCAAACTGACCTAGAAATCAGAGCCATTGCTATAGAAAAACCCATGGACAAGGCTTTGCTANCAGAATAAATTATTGAGAGTTTGGGTTGCATAGGGAATAAAAAAAATGTAACTTTCCAATGAATTGAAAATAGTTTAACCAGCAAATTGGGGGTGAAAAGAGAAAAGAGATAAAAATGTTAGGCAAAGGCAGGCCTGTCGTGTGGGGAGAGAGTCAACACACTAGAAACTGAAATCAAGCTAACGGAGGAGTTAATCCTCAAAGTTTTTCTGGTGTGGTCTCTTGACAGTGCAGGAATGCCTTGAAAACAGCATTTGTCACCAGAAAAAGTATTTACTAGAAGTCAAGGAATTTAAGATTTTATCAGTTCTTTTTCTTCCATTGGGTTCATACATAATTAAAGATAACGTTTTAAAGTNCGTTCTGTTCTGTTCTTACAGGAAGATTCCGTTTGCTCAGTAGGCGCTCACAGAGATGTCTGCAAGCGTGTGTGCTGAGTACTGATACTAGACTACAACATGAGACTTGTACTTGCTGTGTCAATATGTGTGTTTTTGTGTCTTGTTTGCATATTTTACCACAAANATGGACTGTATTTACAGATTAAAATTTTTGGTCAGAGACTAGGGTCCACAGATGGCTTCAAGAAGAGCTCTGAATTACACTTACTATTTTATGAGTCATGTGTGCACATACTTTTTTTNCCCCTGGAAATCATATTATGCTTTAATTGGGTTATCAGAAGTGTCTGTGGCTCCATCATGTGATCCTAAACCCTCTGCACTTACGTCTCTGCCTCCCTAAGCCTCTGCCCAATGTGTATCTAGCCTGGAGGCATTACCCTTGGGTCTTCACACTTTGAGAAATAGACCTTTGTATATCTATACTGTTGAAGGGGGGAAGTCAGGAGTGCTCAGTCACTGCTCAGGGTCACACAGGAAGAGAGGCAGGATGTAACCCAGTTCAGCCTGAAGCTAAAGAACCCCCCCCCTCAGCTGCATTATGGTGCCTGATCAGATCTTTAAGTCTTAGCCTTAAGTTATGTATATGCATTAAAGCATAACCTATATCAATAAGAGTTTTTATGTATTACAGACACAAACATGGAAGCACGGTTTCTAATCTTGTAGTGAGTGGGTCATCTTGCAATCACTCATATTCAGAACCTTCCAGACTATACTCATCACCAAAGCACGAAAATCTATCTCGGGATCCAAAGGCAAGGATGCCTAACATCATATGCATCAGCAAAAAAGGACAGATATAAAAGAGAGACTTGGATGGATAAAGAACAAGGAGGAAGGGCAGAAGACAATGGAAGGAGGGAAAGGGAATGAACAGGAAGTAAGGGAAGTTAGTGTGGTGGTGGGGGCAAGGATGAGGGGGTCTAAAGTCCTGCACAGACTTTTATTTGAAGTCACCTGTACTATATATATAGCCNAGGGGGTTATTGATCATACTGTTACTCTAATTTGTAGTCATAGCCTGGATTAATCAATGAGACATCAAGAGCAGGCTTGCTGTCCACCACTTCCTTGTTTTCATTTATAATTTAGAAATTTTGGAAGGACAGAGGCAAGCTGTGGCACAGGATGTGCTTGCCCAGGGCATTTGCCTGGCTGTGTTCTGGGAGGCAGCCTCAAAGCATGGTCAGTTTTTCTCTCTCAGTTTTCAGAAGCATGACTGTGCACCTGGCACAGTGCAGTGCTGATGGTAGGTTGTGTTTGAACTGGAGTCTCCATGTGAATCGCCATTTCTCTTACTAGAATGAAATAAGCTCAATACTACTTTGAGCCCATATCCTAGGCGCTGAATGTTTGAAATATGTTGCTNTATAATCCATAAATTGGGGGGGGGAGACTTACAGGTGTCCTAGTCATTGTTCTAATGCTGTAAAGACACACCACGATTATGAAAACTCTTATTTTAAAAAGCATGTAATTGGGGCTTGCTTACAGTTTCAGAGGTGTAATCCAGTATCATGGCAGAGAGCATGGCGGCACACAGGAAGACACAGTACTGGAGAAGGAGCTGAAGTTGTACATCTGGATCTGCAGGCAGCAGGAAGAGAGAGACTCTGGGCTTGGAATGGGCTTTTTGAAACCTCAAAGCCAACAGCCAGTGACATAGTTCCTCCAAGAAGGCCACACTTCCTAATCCTTTCTAATAGTGCTACTTCCTGGTGATCAAGGCTTCAAATCTATGAGCCTATATGAGGCATTCTCATTCAAACCACCANAAAAGGTCATCTAGTTCATTCTCCAAGGTTTGAATTACCTNCTTAAAAACAAAGTCAGTTCAGGTAGGTATGGGGGCACATGTTTGTAATCTCACTTTAGGGAGGTAATATGAGGAGAGTAAGAGTTCCAGTCTAGCCTAGGCTACATAGAAGACCTTCCTCAAATAAACAATAACAACAGGCCCCCCAAGTTTATCTTTTGGGGAGCCTCATTTTATTTATCTGTGTAAGTGAGAAGATGGGACTAGTTGAAGTCTGAACTTACTGCGGTTCTAACATCCAGAGCAAGTGGGAGCAGCAGTAAGCAGACAGCCTGCTGTTCGGTCAGGAATATCACATAAGGAAGAGAAGTATGACGCTCTTCCTTCCTTCATCCAAGTACCAACATAGAAGTGCTAACCCTAATGTGAAGCATTGAGAAACTGTGGGCAAATCTGGAAGCCGTGCCTAGATACGCCAGCAATACAAACACTTCTATTTCTTCCAGAACGGTGATGGACTAATTATAGGCATTGATTTTATCACCTCTCTTCCCAAATGTGTAACCTTGATGGAAGTGTGAAGTTCCCCGAGCCAGAAAGAACAGAAGAAAGAAGCAGGCAGATTCCCTTAGCCTTCTCCAAATGCTAATTACTCACGATGGNAAGTCCTTACCCAAATCCATTTCTTGAAGGTCATGAGGACTGCACAGATCAAAACAATAACATCTCAGATCCACCCAGGGCTCCGGTCAAATTAACGCCATGCAGACTCAGATTCACAGTCTTTCCCCAGGAGTGAGCAATGCCAGCCAACGCAGAGGCAGGTTTAGTAATCTGGAGAAAGGACATCCATGCAAGGCATGTGCCTGGAAGTGGGCTATGATGCAGGTTGCCAGAGCTAAGGGCTTGTCAAGAGTCCCCTGTAACATCATTCAACTATATGAGCCTNTGGTGGAAAGGACTCACACATAGACAGAAATGCAGTGTTTAGAATTCAGAGATGGGGACTTGGGAATGTTGGAGTTCTTTGGGGTAAGACAGGAGGAAGTTAAAGGATTTGGCAGCTGATAGCAAGGATAATATAAACAGGCATTCTGTAATCTGTTTCCGGCCAGACCCCTATTAACAAACTTACTTCTAATTTCATTTATTCAGTCCACAAATGTTTTCTGAGCATCTACTTTTTGCCAACTACTNTTCCAGATTCTAGGGCATGCCAGTGAATGAATTTCCCAAAGAAAAACAAACAGTGACTAAACGNCAACACAAATAAGAAAATGTAGCTTCATGACACTGAACACCTATATTCAGTGCACTGAGGAGAATAGAAAGAGAAGGAGAATTCGTGTGGATATGAAGGCAGATGGAATGTAAGGTCAGCTCCGTGTCTAGGCGGTGAGGTGAGCACAGAAGAGGAATTGAAGGATTGAGTTTATAGCCCAGTGACTGAGCCCTTTTCCAACACTCACAAAGCCCCAGCATCACACACACACACACACACACACACACACACAGCCTATTGCAATTTCCAGGTCTTGAAAACAAGACATGATGGCTCCCTCAGAATATCAGTTGTGTAATTTTTGAAATTATTTTGTAAAAATTTNGAGGAGCTAGGAAGAAAGGGCTGTGTAGCTGGAAAACAAGACAAACATGAGGAGAAAGGAAAGAACTGGACAGGTGGGTAGAAATCTCTGATTACCAAAGCCAGTTAGGGACATGAGATGGGGAGCATGGGACAGAAGCCGNGAAGCAGTGGGCCCCCACAGTCACAAACAGCAATGGGCCAAAGCTGCCACANAGAAGGCAGATCGAATAGAATACAGGAAGTTGCCTGAAAATTGTATAATCTGAGAGAGGCCCAGAGAGCATTGTAAATGAAGATGCAGATTCAGAATTTCCTCCAAACTCAAGGGGACAGGGACACTGAGGTATTTCCACTGGAGAAGGACTTGGTCTGGTGTTTTCTAGAGAGTACACTGAGTATAAGTGGTTGAAATTAGGTAGCAGAAGGAGACACTATCAGAGCATCTTAGCAAGCGAAGGAATTGAAAAAGCAGTGGAGAAGATTGACCTGTAAGATCCCGTCTTCACCCAGCACAAACAAGCAACACCTAAGCAATGTAGCAGGCTGTTTCTTTTAGGGCCGCCACCCAGCTCCCAAATCATGGCACTGAGACTTCTTCTTAGTTATGAATGCTCAGCCTTAGCTTAGCTCTTTTCTGGCTAGCTCTTTTAACTTAACCTGTTTCTCTTCATCTATGTTTTGCCTCGGGGCTTTTTACCTTTCTTTCCTTCTGTATATCTTGCTTTCACTGCTTCTCGGT
This sequence comes from Neotoma lepida, assembly GCA_001675575.1. Lineage (NCBI taxonomy): Eukaryota > Metazoa > Chordata > Mammalia > Rodentia > Cricetidae > Neotoma > Neotoma lepida. The sequence continues at coordinate 605,638 of LZPO01066271.1, forward strand.
TTGTCTGGTGGCTGTCTGACTTCCGGCCCCAGGCACGTCCCTCTCATTATCCCTCATTCCTGCTTCTTCCTCCCTTCTCTCTCAAGCCTAGATTTCTTCTCCTACTTATTTTCTCTGCCTGCCAGCCCTGACTATTCTTTCTCTGCTATTGGCTGTTCCACTCTTTATTAGACCAATCAGGTGCCTTAGGCAGGCAAGGTGGAACAGCAACACATCTTTACATAATTAAACAGACATCCTTACTTCATTAAACAAATGTAGCATAAACAAATGTAAGACACCTTTACACAGTTATAATAATATTCCACAGCATAAACAAATGTATCACATTTTTGTCTAGTTAAAATAATATTCTACAACAAAGCAATATATTCCTTGAGGATATTGGCTACATGGCCCCTGCCCACCAGCCATACAGTTCTCAGGTGGGAGCCACTACCCTACATCCCCCAGGAGGTCTGAGATGGGACCCACTGCCCACCAGCCACACCCCATGGGACCAGCAACATTTTGTTTGCTAAAATGAATTTTCAAGGAGTTGAGTGACTAGACATAGTAAAACTTAANCTTCAGGCTTCTAATGGCTACTGAAGCTTCAACTCCCTTCAACTGCTTGTTTATAAATCATCTGTTTTCCCAACTCTAGGAGAGTCAGTCATCACAGGGAAGCAAAGCAACTGGTCCAAGTTCACATAACAAGGTGAGAGTTGACTAGAATTAGGACTTCTCGAGTTGGCATGTTCTTTCTACCCTCTCCATGCCTCTCAAACACCAGACATAAATCACCATCTTGTGCCATCCCACTCCATACCCAAAACACTATGTCAGCTCCATATTTGACAATTATTTTTTACTCACTAACACCTTTACACACACCTACACTTGTAGTTGTGTNTGTGTGTGTGCTTGTGAATGCTGAGTGGATAGATGCAAGGTCAGCCATTTGAGACCTCAGAGTCTTGATGACTGTCCAGGTAGGAGCCTAAGAGAGAAATATCAGGGATAGTTATGAAATACCATATTCCAATTTCACATGCCGAAATGGGCTGAGACTGGCAGAAACACATCAGTATTTATAGTAGAGGATCTTCCTAGAGACCTGAAACACCTAGTGGGTTATTTCTTCAAAGGTAAATCTTGCTAATATCTGCTGAGCATTACTGAACTACAAGCCCTTTATAGGGGTGGTCTTGTCTATTCTACGTGGGAATAATTGCTTGTCCTTGATTTCTATTCGTAAGTGAGGAAAATGAGAGTTTAAAACATGAAGTGACTTGTCCTAATTCACATAGTTATTGGGACAGAGGAGTGACAGAGACAGAGAATGATTTCTAATGATTTCACTGTCTCCCAGGCACCTTGGCTTTGAGTTCTGTTAAAGGCATCCTGATGACACACACGTGCAATAAAACTAAAAATGAGTTTGTCTTCACTTGGTGTTGGTAACTGAACGTTTGTGAGGTGATTGGAGGAGAAACTTTGCTTTGGTTGTGGAGGACATGTGCCAGAGGTGTCAGATGGCATCAGGGTGCTCGGTCCTCTGCTCCCTAGAGGTCTGTCTTATTCCTGACTGCAGACAATTCTCATGCATGGGAGCTGGCGGGGGAGAGTGGGAGTCGAATCTGCAGACACAGAAGGCCCAGCAGAGCATTAGAAACCTGCTGAAAAAACTAAGACACTAGAAAAATACTACTTCTGGAGTTTTATATTCCACTTAACTCCATTAGGACTTAAGTTAGCTAAAAAAAAAATCTACTTTTAAAGTAAAGGAAATAGGATTATTGGATTTTGAAATTGAGAGGTGTAAAATTTAGAATAATTTATATAAAACTTCAACTTCTTTTATTTCAAAGTAAAAGAGTCAGATGGTCTCAAGTAATTTCAAATCTCAAAAAAGAAGTAGATGAAAGTCTCTCTTTGTTTAAAGCCTGGAAGTCCAGCACCAATGGCAGGAGATTCAGCCTGGACATCTGCTCTGAAGCTGATGGTGCTGACCCTTGCTGCTCCTCCTCCTCCTCCTCTTCTTCTTCTCCTCCTCCTCCTCCTCCTCCCTCTCCTCATCTTCCTCCTCCTCCTCCCTCTCCTCCTCCTCTTCCTTCTTCTTGGTTTTTCGAGACAGGCTTCCTCTGTGTAGCTCTGGCTGTCCTGGAATTCACTCTGTAGACCAGGTTGGCCTGAAGCTCACA
>LZPO01066271.1:612069-635155 GCA_001675575.1 Neotoma lepida
TCAGTAGCCCATCTGCCTTTATCAGCATCCAGGCACTGGTTATTTTGCAAGGTTACCAGGGATGCTAAAATGTAGCCTCTAGTGAGAACTTCAGCTTTGGTGATTCTCTGCTGAGTGGCCAAGCTGAATGGCAGGAGCCAGTAGCCTTTCANGCATCTCTCTGGGTTTATTCCTCTATCCTTGATTTCACAGGGTCTTCTCATCCCTGGGCTTATGGCTGAGTCAGGAGAGACAAAGAAGAGCTGATGTAGGGTCTTGAGGAGGTAAGGCAGAAACAGAGATGAAGAAGGATAGAGTAGCATAGGCCAATAAGACAGGACTTCCTCCACACATGAGAAAATTGTCTCCTTGTACACAGAGGTCTGGGAAAACTGAGGCCCCATGGAAACCTGGTCCTTTCTTTGCAGCCAGACCAGATGCAGGCCCAAAGTCTATTTTTCACTCTTGTCTCCTTCCTCTTTAATAATCAACATCCACCAGAAGCCCAAAGAGCACATAGCAAGGCTCAGTTTTTGCACATTTTCTGGATTTCATTTTGTCGATTTGCTGACAAATTTCTATGAAGAAATGACAAAGAAATGAACACTTCTGGTTTATTTCATTCTCTCTCCGCTCTCTCATTTTCTTGCTGGCCTGCTTCTAGCTCAGCCAACAGAACATATTTTTATAATCCTCTTCAAATCTGGCTTTAGAATTCAGTAGGATAAAATAAATAAGAGGCAATAAAAGCCAATCAGTTATATTCTACATTTGCTTTTTTATTGAATCCTTCATTTACTCAATCAGTTAGCATTTATTCCTTTCATTTGAATAAATCTCTGTGGAGGATCCCGGGTGCCCTTTAGAAGCCCCAGAAGAAGACAAACCATGCTGTTGCTCCTTTAAGAACATATTCACCACTGTTGGTAGATGAAGGTGAAACATCTGAGCCGGTGAAGGGCCGGGTGTGATAAATGGCTGAGCTAAACACCATCAAGGGCTGGATGGCACAAACACTCCCAGCTGCCAGCCTGGGTATGTGGCTTCCATCCACAACTCCTCAGGGTCCAGCTGCATCCTCAAGGTGGGGAGTGGGGCAGTCCAGCTTCAAGGATTCCAGCCCAGGCTCTGGACTCCGCTGGGCAGTTTGCCTAACCTCCTTGTGCCTTCAGGGTAAATGGGGATAATAAGCGTACTCATTGGGCTGCAGAGAACAGCAAAAACACAAAGACATCCCAACCAGTACTCAGCTTGTCTTAATTACTGAACACACTTCATGGCCTGGCACGCAGAAGCTACTTCTCCTTGTTAAATGGCATCTTACCTCCATTTTAAAAGTGAGAAAACTGAGTTTGAGACAGTTCGTTACTGTTTTATCCTGGTACAAGCTACACCCTAGAGCCTGTGTGCTTTCTGCTTCTTGCTTGCAAAATCAGACACTGAAGCATTAGGAGGCATCTGGTAGCACACTTTCTTGGACCACCACCAGCCCCCAAATCATGACGTGAAAACTTATTATTAATTATGAATGCTCAGCCTTAGCTTAGGCTTATTTCTTAGCTAGCTTTTTTTCTAACTTAAATTAACCCATTTCTATTAATCTGTGTGCTGCCCTGAGACTCATTTACCTCATCTATGTACTNTCCATCCTGTTTTTCCACTTCCTTTGTGTCTGTCTGTCTGGCCCCTAGCTGGCTGAGCTGCAGCTGGCTGCTTGACCCCCCTTTTCTTTCTCCCCACTAGCCCTGCCTATCCCTCCTCTGCCTACCTATTGGCCATTCAGCTTTCATTAGACCAATCAGGTGCCTTAGGCAGGCAAGGTAAAACAGCAACTTTACATAGTTAAACAAATCTTTACATAGTTAAACAAATGGAGCATAAAGAAATGTAACACATCTTTGTATAATTAAACAAATATTTCACATTATTGCAATGATTGGACATTTTGTCTGTACTATACAAATTCTTGTCACACTCAAGATTGAATTCAATCAGCTTGGTTGTATTTACTTCCTGATTTCTAATAAGAAGAGATGTTGTAAGGAATACTACATTCCTCCTCTGCTAACACACTACCAGACTCGGCATGGGCAGACGCTCAAGCCTCTGTGAGTCCTGGGCACTCTATGCTCTGCTCTTCTTTTCCCTCCAGCCCAGGCCTGTGCCATCCCCTGTTTTGCCTTCTGCTCACTGAAATATTTCTTTTCTCTCTTCTCTCTTCCCCTTCCCCCCATCTCCCTGTTCTTCTTTCCCATATTCCAGGATCCAACCCCAGCCTTTCCCCAGTGACCCCACCACCTCTCTTCTGCTTCTTAGAGCCCACACAGCCACAGGAGCACTTAGAACTATACCCAATGACTCCCCATGTCAGGTCATCTACTCTTCCTGATTGGGTGACCCTTGCTTTTCTGGGAAAGAAACTTGGGCTCCCAAAGCTGAATGTGGCCCTGGCTCTCTGGCCTGTGCTATAATATAGCTCATACAGGCTGGGTCCCATCTTAGCAGTAACAAAGCAGTCATTCAGCAGCACCATTAGGACAGAACCAGTTCCCATCACAAACTTAGCTTATAGCTGCAAACCCACACAGAGCAGTGAGCCCCTGTGAAACAAATGATGTAAGGAAAGAGCCCTCCATCTTTGATGATGTCTGTTGTAATCAAGTGAATGCCCCCCTGTCACCACAACAGTGCTGTGATCAAGTTAAAGCCCTGAAAACCCTCACTGGGGGACTTGACATTCTAGGAGGTAAAGGAAAACCTTCCTGGAAGAAATGGAATCAAGCAGAAATCTGAACCAGAGTAAACATTATATAAAGTAAGGGAAGGGGCAGAAAAGGCACAGAAAATATCATGAACCAAAGCTTTGCTGAGGATTATATCAACAGCCAGAGGCAGTGCCGAGTGAGATGCGGAATGTGACCAGAGAGGCAAGCAGGGGCCAGGCCATGAAGGGCCCTGTAGACATAGTAAGCGTTCCAAGTTTTCCTTTGGTAGTTGTACTACGTAGCTCAGACTGACCTTGAACTTGCTTGTAGCTCAGGTTAGCCTTAAACCCATCCTCTTGTGTCAGCCTTACTAAGACTACAGGTGTGTGCTACCGTGCCTGGCTCAAGGATTTGGATTCTCATCTTATAATAAGTTGGAAAACTAAATGTTTTTACAGAAGAAAACATAAGATCTGTGTTTCAGAAAACTTATGACATGGGAAGCAAAGTGCTGCCATGAACAAAATAGATGATAGCCTTAGGTAGAAGATGATATACGGGATGCTGTGCTGATGATGCACCGGCTCAAGCAAGTGGTCCTGTGAGCTGCTCAAGTGATGGAAGCAGGGTGACCAGTGATGCAGTGGGAGGGAAGGTGGGAAGATGACATGTCAGAGAAGACACCTGGTTTCTTATCTAGAGGCTGGTGGAGAAGGAAACCTGGACGTGGACAACTTCTGGGATGGGAGGCCAGTTCAGATTTTATAACAGGCTGAGTTTGAGAACTTTGGCGTGTTCCAGGGAGATGTCAGAAAACCAGGTAGGCATGTGAGTTTGAGATTCAGGGACAGGTGTGGCTTTTCTACCTAAAGGTTGTGAGCCATCTGCCTATAGGAGATAATTGAAGTCATGAGCATGGAGAAAATTCACAAGCAGTAAATGAATAGACTAGGGAGCAGGACCAAGCCCTGAGATGCCTTAGCATTTCACAGCCAAGAACACATGAGAGGANAGAGATAATGGTCAAAGCATTAGGTAGAAAACCAGGGCAAGGACAATTTACTTCATGGTATTCACTGGAGTCTTAACCTGAGCTTAGGCACAGAGCATGTCAAAGAGCAATAGAAATGGAGTCGCTAACGGCAGTGAACGTCAGGAACATGAATGCTAGACATCCGTTCTGCGTCTTCCACTAAGNACAAACAACCTCGGTATTTGGGTTCAGAACAAGCTGCTGGAAAGAAAAGTGGTCATTTGTCCAACTGACCCACTCTAGCATTCCAATCTGGCAGAGGACAGAAAGAATTTGAACGTGTTGACAATCTTCGGTCTAAGGGTCACGATAAGAAAGGAAGCAATTATCTGCCACTGCAATCAAACCTCTGTANCCACCAAAGGTGGTGAATTCCCAGGTGGAGACAAGGTGCACCTAATGAAGAGCCCATCTGCTACAGGATGAATCGGGGCTCTGAGAGCATCACAGGCGCTCTGACAAGACCACTTTGTCCTTTCANGCATGCTTTAAAGACTTGGGAAAGGCTTCATTTTGCACCTGACATTAAAGCACNGTGAAAGGATTCTGAATCCATTCTCAAAGCCAAGCGGTTCTGAGGCTGGCAGGAGTCACGAACTCAGCCCATTACTTTTAGATGGAGAGAGACATAAAGAAAAGAACAAAGTCCTGTTGAAAGAACAGAGGAGCCTGGGAATGAAAGAAGAGGAAGGTAATTCCTGGGGAATGGCCCCATAAAAATAGCACACAGTGTGCCTGGTGTCTGGTCATGACATCTGTGCTCAGATATGTTGCCATAGGAGACTTGTCGCCCTCTTTCCCAAACTCCAGGTACAACAGTTATTACCATCTTGGGGTGAGCAGGGGGTGACTTTCAGCCATGCTTTCTTTCTAGGGTGCTGGAGGCTCCACAGTTCATACCTGATTTAAATGGTAACTGAGCCTAACTCTGCTTCTTGTCTTTGGATAGCTAGTAAGCTCATGACCTGTTGTGTTGGCTAATTTCATGTCAACTTGACACAGGGTAAAGCCATCTGTGAGGAGGAAACCCTAGTTGAGAAAATGCCTTCATATGATCAGGCTGCNGGCAAGTCTGTNGGGAATTTTCTTAATTAGTGATTGATGTGGGAGGGCCCAGCCCATGGTGGGTGGTGCCATTCCCTAGGCTGGTGGTCCTGGGTTCTATAAGAAAGCAGGCTGAGCAAGCCATGAGGAGCAAGCAAGCCATGAGGAGCAAGCCAGTAAGCAGCTCCCCTCCATGGCNTCTGCATCAGCTCCTGCCTCCAGGTTCCTGCCCTGTTTGAGTTCCTGTCCTGACTCCTTTTGGTGATGAACAGTGATGTGGAAGTGTAAGTCAAATAAGCCCTTTCTTCCCCAAGGTGCTTTTGATNATGGTGTTTCATCACAGCAATAGGAATCGTAACTAAGACGCCCATCATGAAGGAAGGTCGGCAATTCCATGGTACTCATGGGAGAGGGGTGGAAAGGATGCCGGTAGGGCAGACCTATTGCTGCTCCATGAAGGAGAATAGAACAATGGCTGTAGTAATTGCATCTCACCATCTATGGTGGGCCATAGACTATACACCACACTATGTAGGTTGTCACAATCCTCCCAAGAACCCTATAAACCAGACTTTGCTCACCTTCATTTATAGGTAANGAAACTGAGCTCAGTGATGATCAACACTATTCAAGTCACCTGATGAGGAGGTGACCTAGTCATCTGTGTCTTGCCCTTCTCCTTACTTGGTACTCCAGACGCATATGTGGTCANAATGCAGTGTGCAACCTAGTGAGGANGAATGTACCTACTCATCTATATCCATGTCCTAGGGCATTGCCTCACCCCCACCAGGTTACTTTGTATTGGAAAGGAGGTATAGAGGTCTTCCCACTGTGAGAGGTCCTTCTGCCAGATCCCTAGCCAGAGGTTTGGCCCCTAGACTAAGCTTGGTGAGCCATGGTTTTTCTCCTGGATTGTTGGCTCCCACTGAAGGGCCAGGGCAGGCCAATTTCAGACCTCACTTGTTACAGCAGCAGAGCCCAGTAGTCTACTGAGCACTTCCTGCCTCATCTATGCCTGTTCTTTGTCACTCTCAGGCCTGCTGTGTGCAGCCAGTTCCTGTCATTTACAGTTAGAGCACTCTCATTAAAGAGCCTAATGTCTAAAGAGTTCTTAATTTCCTTTATAAAATTGGGAAGGTATGTTAATGACCAATTTGAGGATACTGAGGTATATGGGACTTTGGCGGGAGGGTTAACCTAGTAAATGTTGCCACAAATAGAACACAGTAGAAGAAACTTCTCTTAACTAGCTTTAACTCTTCCATTTTTGGCCTTCTGGAACGCTCACTCNTGAGACTCTTCCTCTTGCGGCCCACTTAGAGTACTTTGAAACCTAAGTCACTTTGAGAGGCCATGGAAAGGATAAGTCACTTGGTAATCCACACCCCCCAACTGAGAGGCCAACAGGTACCATGGCAACCACAAGGGCACACCATCTAGGATTTCTAGCCTTTGACAACTGGACTCCAGCCTCACTGTGACCACAGTTGCATGAGAGCCCCTGCGAGTGACCCTCTCAGTGCCCCCCAGGAGTGTGGGCAATAGCAACAATGTGCTTGTTTCCGGTTCCTGTGTTTCTAGTTCAGAAGTCATGTGGTGATAGATACCTGGAACAGGCTGCTTAGAGCTGGGACTGTTAGGTGGAAGGAAGATATTGTTACCACTCCAGTGGATACTGTCAAATATCTTTCCCGGACGCTGCCCAGTTCACACATCCAGCAAGGGTAGATGATAATAAAATATGGGCTTCTGGGGCCAAGTGCCTAGAATTTTTCAGATCTCTAAGAAATCAAGGGCACTCATATATCATCTAGAATTCACAATTTCAAAACTGTTGTCAAGGAAAAAGAATAACAGAAAAGGCGGTTGAAAAGCAAGACATGATGCTTGGAATACATTTTGGCACCTTTCATGGTATTTTTGGCCCATTAATCATTTTGCTCGAATGGTGGCAAATCCTGTTAATATTTGTGGCAAGGGTAACTGCACAGTGTCGTCAGAATGAATTTCATTTGTGCAGCAGATACTGATGGAGATGTTTCTCCATGCAAAGTAGNGAGTCCTGAAGATGCCTGTAACAGGAAGCAGCAGGCTGTACCAGTGCTTTATAAAAGGTCAGTTTGCTTCCTCTTTCTTGGAAAACGGGAAAAGCCCAGCATGGATTCTGTACCATTGTAGAGACCCGCAGAGGTTTCCTAATGAGAACTTACTCAGGATTGAAGAATCTGAGCTTGCTTTACCCAGCAGGGCTGCAAATTGGATGATTTGACCACGAGCTTGGTTACCAGGTGTTTGGAAGGGTCTACACTTGGCTGAGCGGTGTGCTTTGATATAGCAAGAGGGAGGTCCTTTGCCCCGCCCCTTGGCATTGTTATAAAAAGCCCNTTTGAAGAGGCCGAAGGGACTGTTGGGTTTTGATCCAGGTCCTCCCGAAGCTGTCCTGTGTTTCTGTCTTCCTCCTCTTCCCTATCTTTCTATCTAAAAGTTTCTTATCCCTCTCTTCTCCTCATAGGAACCCTGGAAAAGGTGGGAGCTGGTCTCCTGCGTACCTTGACCTCCAGAACAGTGAGAAAATAGCTTTCTGTTTAAGTCAGCCAGCCTACCCAGCCTATGGTGTTTACTTAAGGCAGTTCTTAAGCTATGTCAGTTTAGCAGGAATCCCCTTATTGTGAATACTTCCTCATAGAGATGTTCCGTTCACTGCCCCCTCCTGCTCCTTGACTCTAAATCCTGAGCTGTCCTTGCTTTATTCTGAATTGAGCTCAACCTCCATCCCCTGTTACAATGCCTCTGTTACTATAGTCTTGAACATCCATCCTTACTGCTTTAACCAGTGTTTACAATAGTTTTTCCTTTACAAGTGTGCATTAAAGGCATGGATCCTTCACCTCCTTGTGCTTTGAACATCAACATTACATTATGGTTGGAGTATTCACATGATTATCTCTTCTGATTACATCACTTGGGTAGCCTGTATCTGTGTCTTTGTGTCTCCAGAACGGAGCACAGCCCTGGCCTGCATAAGTTTGAACAAGACTGTTTAATTGCACTACTTACACACAAAACACTGGCTGGTTATTCCTGGGGGGGCTCCTTGGAGGATGCAAAGGGGTCAGAAAAGTCAGAAACAGTGAGGGGTCACAGAACTGGCAACAGCATAAACATAGGAGACAGAGCAGAGCAGCGTGTGGGGATATGGCTCACCCAGTGTCAGTTGGTTAATGCTCAAGATTTAAGCAATTTCCTGCATATAAGATGTAATTCAACTAAAAGGTGCGTTTTTTCCCCTAAATGAACTTCTTGATATCCAAGCTAAGGAAACTGAGGCTCATGATTCAGCCTGGATGCCTGATTCACCTCCGTGCCCCTGAGTCTGAGACCTTCCAGCCACCCTCTGAAGCTTGCTAATGCATCTATGAGAGGCTACAGAACTGAATCAGGTCCTGTCAGCTGTGCTACGGAAGTCTATGTCTAAGGCTAGGGGAATCTACTCCCAATGTGGCAGAAGGGCAGTTTTCAGAGAAGGGGCCTCTTGGGCAAGAACACCGCAAGTGTGTTATCTGCAACCCTCTTGAGGAGACTGGCCTCTTCAGCATAAGGTGTTTGTTCCAAGTGGAATGGGGGTGGGCTTGGAGCACTGAGATTAACTGCTCACACCCAGTGAGGTCAAAGGGACTGTCTTTTAGGCAAACTAGAGCCTTGCAGAGGAATGCATTACAGTTGGGGACNGGGCTCCCTGAAAGTGTATGCTGTAGACCTTCTAGAAATGGGCTTCCATGTGAGAACTGAAAGCAAGCCAAAAGCAACCCAGGGCTTAGCCGCAGACCATTTTTTTCTGTTCAAAGAAACGCTGCTATGAGTTCTTTAATGACCTGCCTTCTCTCATTAGAGGCTCCCTTCCTCCTGACAGGGGTGGGGGTGGGGACAGAGACCTTCCATGTCACTTGACTGTGACTGCAATGGCAGGTGCATTTCCCAGTCTCCATCTGCACCAACTAGCCCTGATTGCCACTTTGAGAAGTAGAGCAGACTTGGCTCATCTCAAAGGGCCCACACAGGGAGGCACAACATCTGCCTGCTTCTCCTGGTGACCGAGCTCTGAAGCAGCCCCAGGGGTGGGTGTGGGTGTGAAGGGGCTGGCAGGGCCCGCTCAGTCACCACCCCCATCCTGGAGCACCACCTTGTGGGTACACAAGATTCCACCCACCAGTGTCACCTGGAATTCTTATGCATCCCAGCTTCTGTCACTCAGACCATCCTGGACCTCCTTGCTGTGAGTGCCACCTCCCTGGTTTTACTTACAGTGATCTCTGGAATTATAAAACCAAAATGGAACTCACTTATTTTACAACTAAGTCAAAGTTTGCTTTGACCGAAGCACTAGTAACAACAAAGTTTGGGGCTTGAGTTTTTAAATGTTTTATTTCTCTAGCATTGTATACATGCACATCATTAAATAAGAAGGATGGGTCCATGACTCCCTGAATGGATTTCACATCCTACAGTGAAAAAAAGCACTACCCTTTGGGGCTATCACACCCCGAACATTTTAGTAAAGGAAACAGCAAAGGGTGGGGCATGTCTGGAGCCAGCACAGAGTTCAGATTCCCATTCTAAGCTATTCAATCTTCGGCAAAGTCAAAACCTCTGTAAGTCTCAGTTTTTGCATCTATAAACTGGGGACTTGTGCAGATTGGGGCAGAGTGCTCAAACTAAAGTCTCTTTCAAGGGTGTGTCATGTAGAAAGGGTCCCACTGTGGCATTGCTACAGTTTAAGATCTAGAATGTTCCTCAATGGCTCATGTGTTAAACCCCAAGTGGCACTGTTAGGAGATGGAGTAAAGCCTGAAGGTGGTCCTTAGTCATTGAGGACCCCCTCAAAGGGGATTGTGGGCCCCATCTGTCCTCTTTTCTGCTTTGCTTCCTGAACACAGGACTTGTTGTGCTCTGCAGTCACTCCCACCATGGTGTCTACCCCACCAAAGGTCACTGACAATGCCCTGAAACTCCCAAACTGCAGCCAAAATAAACCATTGTCTCTTTGTGAGCTGAATATCTAAGTTATTTTGTTATAGTAACAGGAAGCTAGCATATGTATATATGTCTATCCACCTCAGAAATCATCCTTTCAGCTTTCAAAGTGAACCGGGCTCCTGGGTGGGAACTCCTGTAGGAGCACAGGAACAGAGTCTAGCAGTGGATGTGCTGGAGCTGGCAGAGCAGGTTTAGATATCAGTGCTGGTATTTACTGGCTGGGTGACCTTGGGACAGCGTTGGGACTTCTCTGAGCTTCTGTTTCTCTACCTGCAAAAACAATGACAATGATACTCCCAAAGGTCCTTGTGAGGTAAAGTACAAGAAGCTGGCCCTTCCCAGACTTTCATCTGCCTGTATACTATGACAGCAGTCACCTGCCATTAGCCACTGTGGCTGTGACAAGTCTCATACATGCCTTGACAGGAGCTTCCATTTTAGGGATGTGACAGCTGAGCCGGCGACTGCAGAGGGACTCCGTGGGAAAACAGTCTCAGCCATCAACTCCATGAATTCTGACAGCAACGTGTCTAGCAATGAAAACACTCATCATTTCCCACAGGGAAAAAGCATCTCACAGACCTCTGTAAATGAGAAATAATTCATGCATGAAGAGAGTCATTCCAGAGAGATATTATTAAAATCCTGCCCTTTCTTGATATTAGAACAAAATAGGCAGAAAGAACTGACGAAGGGGGAAATTCCGCAGCTGCAAAGTACCAAATGGGTTCTCTTTAAAGTTTGTCCTTTTGTCCCTTTCATCCCAGACCCTTGAGAGATGGCAAGCCTAAAATCTACTCACGGGTACTCATTTTATTCTTATTGTACAAAGCCACAGGGGTGGAGAGGGGATGGAGCCTCCTTTGCTGTTGAAATGCAAGGCTGGTCACCTCAGATGCGGCTGGAAGGCCTCTGGGAAGGCAAAAGTCTTCAATGGAGATGGGCGACTGGACAGGAGCCCCTTTGAGATCTTGAGACTGGAACCCCACATTTAAACCCGGACTGCCAGCTTGAATGCCAGCAAGGCTGCACAGGCATCTTAGCCTGTCTCTGTTGCTTTGTCAGGATGCTGGGACTGAGTAATGAAAAGGCTTTCAAAGGTCAGGAGCTTCGTCCAGAGAGGACATCACAGGGCAAGACAGGAGGCCAGAGAGGGAGGAGGGGTGGACCTACTCTTTGACAATCACCTCCTGCGAGCTCCTGGCCACACAGTTGACTCCTTCCCAGGGCAGCTCTCCTAATGACACAACCACCTCCAACAATCCCTACAAGATTCAGCGTCATACTTTCTGGACCAGGCTGCCAACACAGGAACCCTTAGGGACACATCCAGACATCTCCAAAGCACAGCTAGCTAATTAAATAAGTAAGGAACACAATAGAGAGTGCCATGGGCTTCAAAGAGGGCCACTGCTCCCAACCAGCCAATTCCTCATGTGGAAAATGGGCCCAGAATTGCCTTATCTTCCTCTATTTCCCAAGAAGGCAAAAAGTGCCATGTTTAGTCACAATGAAAAAAATTTTAAACATTAAACCAGTCAAACACACACACATGAACACACATGCGCACACACGTGCATGCACACATACACATGAATACACACATGAACGCACATCTATTGNTAACACCTGGCTCTAATAGAAATCAGTTTGACCTCTGATTTGACCTTTGTGCCCTTGGTCTGCTATCTTGCTTACTGGAATGGTTCCAGGCTGTTGTCCGGCTGTAGTCATACTGTGCTCTTCAGTGCTGACTTATAACTCATGTGCAGTCCTGAGCAGCACCTGCCCCTGTTTCATTGATGGAGGAAAGATTTGCATCCACACCTGCCTGCCAACACTATATATTTTCCTCAAACTACTCAATTTCAGGGGAGAAACATTTTTCAATCTCAGATGTGTTTTCAGCCTGAATGTTCTCATCCCTGCCAACATAATCTACTGTGACACTGCCTGTTTGCTTGACAAATGACAAGACAGGGACTTGGCTGGGGAGAAAGACTCTTAGCCATGGGCCTGGCCTACTGTGTCCTGAAGGAGCCTCTGGGTTTCCAGGGATCTCAGCCTCTGCCCCCACTCCTTGGTGACTCCCTGATGCACGGCTCTCCCCACAGTAAAACTTTCTTCTTTTTACTTTAACTCAAGCTATGTTTTACCATTTCAGTCATTTAAACATACAGTCTTCAGATGGCTGCAGCCTCCCCAGAGGGTGATACATCTTGACGTCTGTCTTTGGGGCTGATGTTAGGAGGCTCCTGGAGATATCAGCCCTGACAGGATATCCCTTCTGCATGGATGGCATACAGTATGTACAAGCTGTTCATGACCCCTCTTCTTTTATTTGACAAAAATTGTGTACATTTATATACAACACAATTTTTTTGTTATATGAATATATTGTAGAATGGCTAAATCAAGGTCATTATGTACACATTACCTCAAATAGTTTTGAGGTGTGTGGTGAGAATACTTAAAATCTACTCTCAACAGTATACATTGTGGCATTATTGACAACAGTCACTGTGTACAGCTCATCTCCTGAACTTGTTCCTCTCAAAGGACGCTTTGTCTGTTCATAAAGACAGTTCCACTCAGTGTGAAACCAGATTATCTTAGGGGATCTGAGCTATTTGAAGACCAGGCCTGTCTCAGTAACTTTGCCAGAAAATATGGTGATAATTAATATTCTAAAGTTCTTGTGGGGATTAACTGAGACAAGTACAGATAATTTGTAGTTTTAAGTGGGGAGAAAATATTGGCTTCATTCTTTTATTTTTTTATGAATTTTATTTGTATCTATGTATGTACATGTAGTGCCCTCAGAGGCCAGAAAAGGGCATCAGATCTTCCTGGAACTGGAATTACACAGTTGTGAGCCACCATGTAGGTGCTGGGAATCAAACCCTGGTCTCTGCAAGAGCGGTGAGGCCTATTAATCACTGAGCCACATCTCCAGGCCCTCTGTTTCTTTTTGAGAAAAAAATTACCCTCAAGTCAATAGGCAAATGGAACTGGAAAAATTATACCTACTTCATTTCAAACTGTAAACATTTTAAACATCTTAAACTTTATTATTAGATTTGCAGTTTTTCTTTTCCTATACTCATCTTGAATTTATTTAACATCTCTCTTCATGAGGACCCCAACATTTCCATGGTGTATGCCATTCATCTCCACATGGAAGCAAGTCACAGTATGCCCTTGAGTATATGTTCTGCCTTCTCTTAGTTTCAGTTTACTGATCTGTGAAATGGGATAACTTAATGCCCCAAGGCCCAGGATCAGGGCGAGACAAAAGCTGCTACACCATTAAAGCACCCTAGAGAACATAAAAATCTGTGCACACACTAACACCTCCTTCAGAGACGCTTACCTGAGGGTTCCCAGGAGCCTCCACTCTTGGCTTTTGCATGGAAATGACTTGGGGCTCTGCTTGTCAGCAGCTGGGGAAACTGTAAGAAGCTGAGTCCTTCTGAGTGACATGGCAGATGGGGGGCAGAGGGCTGAGCCCAGGCCCCGGGGGCACACAGATAGATTTCAGGGTCACGTGGGCACTTGGCTGGGGGACTCTTATAGCCATAACATCTTGCCCATCTTCAATTCCCCACTTCCCTCAAACCCCCACCTTGACCATTCCTCATTATCTTATTAGTCTAAATTATCTTCCCTGTTTCCCTCCCTCCCCTGTACTCTATACTCAAAGACATTGCCAGAGTAATTTTCTATCATATGAATCAGACCAAGGGCTCCTCAATTCAGGAGCCTCCAGTAGCCTTCCACTTACAGAGAACAAATGCTGGGTCCTGTCATGGGCCTCAGAGACTTGCTTGAAATGACCCCTGGTTCCATCTCTGCCTCAGTACCCGAGGCCACAGCCCATTGACAGTGACTGCAGTTCTGAACCAGGGAATCTGATGCCATTGCATAGACAGGAAGTGTAGCTGAAAGCAACAAAATAATTCCCTAAGGCCATACAATTAGGAAGTGATGAAGTTGGGATTAATCTTTTTAAATGTCATCCCATTATATGTTGGCTAACTCTCTATGTCCATGGATTCTGCTTCAACAGATTCAATCAACTGCAGGTCAAAAATATCTGAAAAAAATTTATTTGCACTGCACACATAGAGACTTTTTTTTTCTTGTTTTGTTTCCTAGACAATACAATGTAAGCCGAGAGTAGGGGCGCATACCTTTAATCTCAGCACTTGGGAGGCAGAGGCAGGTGGAGTTCAAGGCCAGCCTGGCCTACAAAGCAAGTTCCAGGACAGCCTCCAAAACTACGCAGAGAAACCCTGTCTTGAATAAACAAACAAACAAAACCCAAGACAATATAGTGTAAACAACCACTAGAATGTCCTGTACACTGTATTATGTATTAAGCATAAGCAGAGATAATTTAAAATCATGAGATGATGTGCATAGACTATAGGCAAACCTGCCATCTCATAGAAGTGTAGTCATAGGGATTTGATATCTGCAGTGCTTCTGAAGCCAAATCCCTTGACACCTTGACACCAAGAGAAGACTGTAAGATACTTGATACTTACCTTGAAATAGCCGGGGAACAGAGGGAAGAAGGACAGAAGGACACTTGGTGCTCAGAACCAACCATACCTTTAGACCAAGATAATCCAGAGGCAAAAAAACAAAAAACCCATTTGTTTTAATAAAAATTTAGTTTAGGAAAAATCAATTTAAATGTTGTAAGCTGTGTCCAGTGCTCCAGGAATTTGCAGAAAGAGAACGCAGAGGGAAATTCTGACTCATCAGGCAGCATTCAAGTTAACGGCACAGAAAATATAGTTGAGCCATCAGAAAATTGTTTTAATGTCCAAAGTTTCTGCTATTGTACTGCCATTAGCATGATGCTAATGAAACGTAATAAAATGTGGCTTGCAAAGGAAACCCATCTGCTCTGAAAGTTCAATTAACATGATGAAGACAGATCTCTTACACGGTAAACTTGCATTTGATGCACGTTCTTTGCTTTATGGATTATTACAGAAGTGCTAATGCAGTCAAATAAAGTCAAGTCATATCCACTTAACATGTGCAGCCAGCTCTAGCCCAGAGCTCTGCTGAGGAGGGAAATGAAGGACCTTGGACTTGACCCCTTCCTGGATGGCACAACAGCTCTGCCCTGCATTCTTCAGGACAGAGCAGCTCCTCCAGCTCTACTTCCCTCCACTCCACAGCATCCACCACCACCAGAGAGGTGAAGGTAGCTATGACCATGGCTTGCCCAGCAAAATGCAAGGCTCTTGGGGTGAAAGACCAGTGTACACCGTGCTTTGCCTGTAAGCAGCTGAGAGCTGATTGGCAGGGCTCCTTTCCATTTCTTCTTCCAGGAGCTCACCATCAAATTGGAAGATGATGGCGGGGCTTCTACCAAACGCAAGTCACCATGAGAGGGAAGAACAGATGCAAGGAGGAGAGAAGGCAGCACTCAAGCTGTGGAAAGGCCTTAGGAGCAAAAGTGACCTGCTCTGCAAAGGTCTGATGTGGGGTTTCTGTTCTTAGGACACCCTTTCTTCACATTCCACCCAAGTCCAGGTGGTGTGGGCAAGGTGGTGGGCAGAGGATGTAGAGAGGAAAAGGCAGGCTTTCTTTTTTGTCAGTGGTACAGACATGCGCCATGATGATTAGTCTGCAGATCCAGCCCAGGAGAACCACGGGGAACATAGGGAAAGACAGAGCCTGAAGCCTCAGTGTGAGCAGCTGGGTCCAGCTGTGCCTGAAAGCAATGTATTCCTTGTCTGCCCCTTGCCAGGTTTATGATTTACCTTTAAAAACCTAGTTATGAGTTGATGCTCTCACTGAGGAGTTTCAGATGTTGTCAAAGCAGATGTCACAGAAGATTCTAGAATTTCCAGAGCACTGGTGCTGCTGTGGGGAGGGGGCTCACAGACCCCAGGAAGGTTGCAGAACTGCTCCAGGGCTTCTAATGCTCCCATCCTTCAGGGACTGGACTCCTGCTGGCTCATATTTGGTGTTCCCATTTTGGTCTACTCTGTTTTGCCTGAGTCACATCTTCAGGAAGCCACTAGCTTGTGAGCAACCTGCTTTCCTCCACTGAGTTCTGCCCCAGTGTCTGGTGTTCTGGACATGTTCTGGAAGAGGGAGTTAGGCAGACACAGTTTCACTTGGCATCTCCAACACATTACTACTGGAGTTCACAGAAACGGGGCTCATGGGATCTTACCTGAAGTCAGCATCCTACAATCATGGTCCCTGTGACTACCTTCCACATTGGTAGCCTTCAAAGAGTAGCCGAGTGGGAAGGATGCAGAAATGCAGAAGGGAGAATCTATAAAGACTTCTAACACTGGCCTGACCTGGAAACAAAGCCCAGTTCCATGGCCCCGATGGGTTTCTTGCCTTCCCCATGCCCTAGTGTCCACCTTGACAGTGTGGTCAACCCCTCTTCACAGATTCACTATGAGAACTCATGAGCTAAAGTTCAAGGCTGCTTATCTCAGGGCCTGCCACACGAAGTTTTCTATAAATTTAATTTTCATATCTAGGCACTGAGCTAGGCGCATTGGCTTGCTCTCTAATCATAATCTCTGTTACGGATGCTGTCTTTTTCTTGACTCAAAGGCAAGGGCTGCATCAGTCAGCTTTGTGGTTTTAAAAAATGGGAAGAGATTTGCTGTCTTAAGCAGAAAGGGAAAGATGGGAAGGGCTGCTGTATAATGCTGTCCTCCAGGCATGGCAAGGCGGTTGTTGTCTTGACATCAAAGCAGCTGTGGTAAACGAATAGAAACCTTCACAAGACTGGGCCCACCTCCATTCCCTCAGGCAGTACATGAAGGTCTCAAGGTTACTGGGAGGGGGCCCTCTTTGATGGTATAACCAACTTTAAGTTTCCCACTGACTCATAGTTTCTATGGCTGCGACAAAACACCATGACCAAAAGGCAGATTGGGGAGGAAAGGATTTATTTGGCTTACACTTCAACATTGCTGTTCATCATTGAAGGAAGTCAGGACAGGAACTCAAACAGGGCAGGATCCTGAAGTCAGGAGCTGCTGCAGAGGCCATGGAGGGGAGCTGCTTACCGCCTTGCTTCCCATGGCTTGCTCAGCCCACCTTCTTATAGAACCCAGGACCAGCAGCCCAGGGATGGATGGCACCACCCACCACAGGCTGGGCCCCCCTATTGATCACTAATTGAGACAATGCCTTATAGCTGGATCTCATCGAGGCATTTCCTCAAATGAGGCTCCTTTCTGATGACCCTAGCTTGTGTCAAGTTGACACACAAAACCAGCCAGTACACCCACATTCATGTAAAAAACTCCAGGTCACATCTTTGTCACCAAGCCGGACTCNGAATCATTTCTTCAGCCTGTTCTATCGTTGGTGCCTTATCTGGGACAAATAGACATGTGTTCATGTCTCCCCCCCAAATTCAGTGCAACAAGAGCTTTCAGAGGTTCAGAGACCACTAGGTTATCAGAGGTCCTGGCCTGGTGTGGAGTGTTCAGCAGGACTTGTCTGATTGATCTCCGCTCCCTACCCCAGTGNCAAGGATCCAACTCCAGATGGTCCCTCCAGCTTTTACTAGCCGTCAAGGTCATAGAAGACAGCACATGGACTCATATCTCATTCCTGTACGTTGACTGAGCCGGAGCTAACAGAGTGGAGGCAGGATTTAAGCCCCTTGGCATCCAAGGTGAAAGGTGACCATAGGGAGGAAGCCTTCAAACTGTACGGGGTGGCACATCCCAATTAGAGACGGGGTGCTGACAGGGTAGGGTTTGATTCAAGATAGCCCACGCATCCAGAGGATGGGGCAAAGAAAACTGATGTTTTATAACTTGTCCACGGAACATTCTCTACACACTCCAGCACAGCATGCAAGCATGCACACACGTGCACACAATTGTAACACTTAAGTTCAACCTCTGTTCTTCCATACTTCCGAGACAAACTCCTGTAAAGTGAGAGGAACTTTGGTGGACGGAGACATCAGCAGGGAAATAGACAGTGACTAGGGACCCAGGTAAATCTCACAACTGTACTGGGGGGACACAAAGCAGCCCTTCTGAGAGAAGACTTTCTAGGCTGAGCTGGCCTACAAGAAGAGGGTGACTCCTCTAAGCAACACAGGAAGAAGGGAGGGGGGACACTGGAGGCAGAGTGGGCACGGAAGAGGAAGCAGGGCTCTCGAGGTCTACAGAGTGGCTACACAGGTACACACTGCCCAAGAGAGGCAAGTGTCCAGCAAGTTGCCTTTGGGAGCTGAGTCAGTGCAGCCTGGAGCAGCTGTGTCCTCAAACACAGGAGCTCATAAATCACCACTGACAGCCCTGTGCCTTGCACACCCTTTGTTTCAGGGACAGATGGCCCCTGGAATACACATGTGGACTTCGTGTGATTAAAGACCTACATATGCATTTGAAAGTGGTTAAGACAGAGATTGTTTCCCAACCCCCTTGGGCCACAGAAGTGTTTCTAAACTCAAGCTTCAAATACTAATTGTAGCCATAACATTGTCCTACAGACTTGGGTTTTGATCTAAATAGACATCTTTATAAAATAAATTTTAGACTTTCTGTTACCAGTCTGACATATAAGGAGATTAAAAACGGTGACTTTGTTGAAACAACAAACAGAAAGCTGAATAAGCCTAAAAATCATAGCCCTCTGTAGATTCATGAGTAAACCCATAAAGCAAGTCTCCGCTTACCAACCTGGAGAGATCAGACACAGGTGGATACAGAGACTCAAACCCACTGCGGCAGAAACCCGGGAGCTGAACCTCCGTGGATTCCAGTACGTGAATAGCAAAAACCTGAATTGTAACTGCAAGAGGCTCAGTGTGAACCGGTCTCAGAATTAAACTCTGTGGGAACCCAGGCACAGAGGACCCTGAATTTGGGGGAATTTTACCGCTAGTGACTCAAGTTCTCACAGTAAATACTGGAGAAAAATCTCCTTGTCTAGCAGGTGCAGCAGACAACTGTTTTGGTACAGCCAAAGCATTCNACTCTTGCTGAGGTGAGCTGTCCATTTTGTCCCACTGAGGACGGGGATAGCACTCAGAAGCACTTGTGGTTCAGAGTCTGGCTTCCAGCCCCATCAGAGAACTGAGACCTCAACACTAGTCCGATGCTTTCTGTCTCCCACACCTGAACATCACACTGTAAGAGGCTTGTTTACCAAAGTTCTTTTTACATGACTTATGCCAGGAAGCAAATTCCAAGTCACAGTGAGAGGCAAAGAACACAGTCGGAGAGACAGAGCAAGCATCAGAACTTGCTAGACTCTGCAAGGATGTTGAAATTAACCCTGAGAATTTAAGACAACGATGAGCAAACCCAATGGGATGGAGGAGAGACGACCCACAGGGTGGTGTCGGAGCCACAGAAGTGAAGCAGTGACTGGGGAAGCTATGAGGAGGGAGCCATGAAGAAATCTTATCATTGCTCATGGAAGCCATACTTCTTACTGTTGGAAAGGGAGTTAAGAATATGGAAAGGAAAAACAAAAACATGAGAATGAAACTGAAGTGTTGAACTGGAGCTAGCAGGAGCTTATGAAAGGCAGGGAGATTTTAGTATAGCAACTATGTATCTTTATAGATGTGTGTGTGTGTGTACCTGCAAAATTGAAGCTATATGTGTATAAAGAGAGATAGGAAGAGCTGAAGACAGTCACATTTGAGTAGCAATGAGCCAGGTAGCACTCTGATCTTTATTTCTAAATACCAGTCATCACTAGCCAAGATACCACGGAGAGGGGACCCCAGCAGAGCTTACACTAAAGGATCCGGAGAATCTTGTGCCCAAAGCAAGAAAATCCTCAGAGAAAGATGGGCAGGTTGAAGAGGAGAGAGAGAGGGGCTTACATTGGTCAGATCTGGGGCAATTTGAACATCAAAAATAGCTAATAAGAGTATAAGATTTTAAGCAATTAAATAACATAGTAATGACGAGTCCACTCAGGTAAAAAGTAAAATGGGGGAAAACAAAGCATTTTCTCAACAGAAGGAATGATTTAATTATAAATTCACCATTTGGCAGCCATCAAAATAGTTAACAGTTCATCCAAGAAATGCCAATGGATGTTAAAACTAGCCCTCAAGCTTTTGTGAGGACAAGACATTATATAGTCTTAAAATTCCTTTCTACAACAAAAGATTCCAGAACTATTGTGGAGAAATCCATCAGACATTGTCTTTGACAAGCAGCCTGAATTAATCGTAGCATCATCAGAGCACATCAATATCATGTGACATTGCTAGAGACAAGGCTAGGGCCATAGTATCCTTTCTGAGGTACTTTGCCTAAGATGTGTCTATGCACCTATATGTCTATGCACCATGTGGTGTGTATGTGCCTGATGTNTGTGGAGGTCAAGAGAGGGTCAGATCCCCCAGAGCTAGAGTTACGGATGGTTGTGAGCCACCATGGGATGCTGGGAAATGAACCTGGGTCCTCTGCAAGAGCAGCAAGAGCTCTTACCCACTGAGCCAGCTCTCCAGCTCTGTAATAGGAATTTAATCATGAAAAAATGCCAGACAAATGCAAATTGAAAGACCTTCTACAAAATAACTAGTCTGTGACACTTGAAGTGTCCAAGTTGTGAAAGTCAAGGGACAACTAGAAAGCCACTCCCAAGAGCAGACTAAAGGCACAGGACAACAGAATACATTATTGTTTTCTTCTGAAGGGAAAGNGATGCCGTTGGTGAAACTCAAGGGCTGTCTGTGGCTTGAATGGAAATTTCTTCATTTTAATAGCTGTATTGTGGTTATGAAGACAATGCTCTTGCTTGCAAGAATTACACTGTTGAATAATTAAGGGTGATGGGTCTTATCAACAATTTATTCTCCATTGGTTAAGAAACAATGCTTTGTAAATTTAAACCTCTGCAAGCTCCAGGTGGTTTTTTAAAATGTTTAAATCACCTTAAAAAGAGAAATAAAGTAACTGAAAGTAAAAATAAAATAGTTATTTAACTCAATTCTGTTGCCTGCCAAGGNCTGGAAGACTGAGATCCATTCCCTCTTTGAAATGGAGATTAGCAGTAGCTGATGTTCAGAGACTGTTTGCAACAACCCAGGACTTCTACCATCGCAGAGGAAGAGAAATTACAAAAGGGAATGATATTCCCATGATAGGTTTTCATATTCTTTAATGCTCTGTGTGTATTGCCCCCAAACCATCCCCTGTGCCACCTAAAGTGCCTGGTCTTTGTTTTGGGGAAACGCTGGAAAACAATATCTCAACATAAACCTGTGCATGCCTGGGAAGACTGAGGTCACCTGCTCTGCACCACCCTGCTAGCTGCCCTGAGCAGAATACAGGAGTGAGAATGTGGTGAATTGAAAGCCCAACTTCTCCCTACATTTGATCTTGACATACAACCCAGTGACTCTTACTCTCCCCTTGANAGTAAGTCTTTGAGGCTCAGAGTCCATTGGACATATTCTGAGACCCAGACTCCAATAGTCCCTCTACACGTTCTACATGTATAGCCCAAAACCACAGAAGCAAACATTCCTCTCTCTCAGAGCTGCCCCTCCCCACTGCATCCTGCTGTGGTGAATGGCATTCCCTTTCACCAGTTTTTCAGGCCAAAATCTTAGACATCGCTATTGAACCCCACCACCTCCCGTTTTTTCCCCTGTAGGAAGCCTCTCTATACTCACGTCCTGTGATTCCTCCCCAGAAGGCATATTCCCAGATGGACTGTCTCCAGTGCAGCCCAGTATGTCACCGACTAACACTCCCTCCTGCCAATTCTCCAGAATTTAGCCACAGTGAGTCCTTAAAAAATAAATGTGTTCTTGTAACTCTTCCACAAGACCCCTGCTGCCTACGGCAGAGACCATTTCAAATGCTCTGGAGTCAAGCAGCTAGTGGCTACCATATTGGACCACAAAACTCCCAATCAGATCACATTGCTCCAAAGCCTGCACACTGCTTGTGGAGAAAGTCCAGACTTCCTGTTGGGGTCGGTGGGGCCTCTAAGGATCTGAGCATCCCTTCCAATCTCATCTTCCAGCTGTTTGNCACATTGCAGTACCTCAACTCCTCCTTTCCTGAACAGACGGACAGGAAACCTTTCTTGTCTTAAGGCCTCATTTATGCCATTCTATTTGCCTAGAACATAGCCCCTGTCCTCTATACCCCTAAGTAATTTCACCCTGAAGATTTCACCTTACATATCTTAGGACAGCCCTCAGAGATGCCTGTCTTAATCCTCACACTGTGCATGACATCCTTTGGGCACCATTTCTTCCTCCATGTCACTCATCCGCCACAATGGTGATATGTTTGTGTGTTTATTCAGTACCTGTACCTCTAACTGTAAGGACACCCTGATTTTTTTCTTATGACTGTATCTTGATATCTAACAGTGTCTAACACATAAAATTCACTAGAGAAATATTTGATGAACATAAAAAGAGTGGGTTTACAGTAGTACAATATGGTAATTTGCAGGTGTTGTTAGGAGTTAGGTTGGATATGTTGGGGAAACCAGCAATCAGGAAAAACAGGTTTTTACATCTGTCTTCTACTAGACCATTTCTCAACCATAGGTCCTTGTCTTTAAGACAAACGTTTTCTATTGAGGCAATCCAATAAAAGACACTTCCTCTCTTCACTTGACTTCATAATCCAGTTTCCCATCTGTGAAATGGAAACAATTCTTCTCTGCTGGTGTCTGGGGCCTCACCAGGGGATCTCTTGGCCCCATCCCTGTCCCAGTCTGAACTGGTGTCATTCTCTGTATCAAAGGCTGCTTTCTCCCACTGGCAAATTTGGGACTAAGTTGTTGTCTTACTGCAGAGGTTAATTGCACAGAAAATGTAATTCTCGGGCCATCAACTTTTCCCCTCGTGTTTCTGGCATTAGGCTCCATTAATGCTTAACTTTNAAGTGTCCTAAAAGCATTGGGGAGGAAAGGAAACCACCAAACAAAAGAGGCAAATGTCTGCTCTGATTCCTGTGTGTGAATGAAAGATGGATCAGCTTTCTCCTGCAGCCGCCTGCTATCACACCCCACCCCACCACCATGATGGACTCTAGCCCTCTGAAACTGTAAGCCAAAGGAAAACTCTTCAATGTTAAAGAAAGAAACAAGGCCGGGACTTGGAATATCTGTAGTTGACATTGTCACCAGTGCATTTGGGAGTCTTATCCACAGATGGACAGCCAAGCAGACCACCTCTCTTCCTTTCTTTCACTCAGTCTCTGTCTGTATCTGTTCTCTCTTTTCCATACCCCATTATTTTTGCACTACACTAAAAGGCCAGGCAGCAGTTGTT
>LZPO01066271.1:672937-696254 GCA_001675575.1 Neotoma lepida
ATCACATTCAGTCAAGAACAGAGAGAAATACATACCACTTGCTTGCTTAGGCTCACTCTATTTCTCCACACTTACTCCACTCAGGGCATCCTGTGTAGGGAATGATTCTATTCACAGTGAGCTGGGTCTTCTCACATCAATTACTTACGACAATGCCACCAAAGACATGCCCTCAGGCCAGGACAATATAGACAGTCTCTTATTGAAGCTCTCTTCCTCGTGACTGTAGATCATATCGGCAATTAAAACTAACCATCATAGTAACCAACTGAAAAATTAAAAAATATGAAATCCATGTGCCTNTTTTAGTTTATAGTTTCTGTTACAGCAGAACTACACTTTCATTTGTTACCTTTTCATTTAATTGAATTAATTCACTATNTATNTATTTATTTATTTATTTATTTATTTATTTATTTATTTACTTGCTGTTATTTGAGACAGGGTCTTACNCTGTGGCTCAGGTGGGACTGTCCACCTGCCTACCTCAGCCTCCTGAGTACTGTGATTACACATGTGCCCCCACTGGACCGCCCTTGTTCCTTAAGTATTTTTCCCTGTCACCTCACAAGTCCCTCATCACATCTCATAAAAATCATACTTTCTGAAAAAGGGAGGTTACAGAATATATGACAAAATTAGTCCTACTGAGAGGCATAATTCAAGANGAAGGACTTTGCTGGCGATATCACGCTAGTTTGTGATACAAAGTTCTGACCATTTTTTTTCTTCTGCCAACAGAAGCAATAGTTTTGTGACCTGCCACCTCCCCACAGAAGCCTTTCAGGAGGGAATCNATGTCTCTGGCTTCTGGAGAGATGAGTTTCTCCTCTTTTCACCTGCCAAATAGAGATGGGAATCTCTCACAGGTAGATGGCAACTGTTAGTCGATATTTCTCTGAAAATTCTCTCACACTAGAAAATCCCATTCTCATGATCTATCAATGACATCCAAAAGAGATGGATTTAATGGAGTTACATGAGTTCTAAAAATGACTTCGTCTATAAAAGTAATTCTCCGCTTTTAACTTCCAGAGAGTGGTCGGGGAACGAGGACCAGACTCACACATTTATTTATTCACACAATGAGTAATTACTGGTGCCCGCTATATGTCAGGCACAGTGCGAGCTGATGAGGCTTAGTAAGACTGGCGGGCTCCCTCGTGCTACTTACAGCCCGTTCAAGGACATCAGCACCACCCTGGGAGAGAGAGGCACTTTAGCTTGGCACTGGGCAGCTGTAGCACCATTTTCACCTAAGCATCATGCCCCGACCTACCCACCTTACTGATCTGTGTCAAGAAAAGACAAATCCATGAGTGTAGAATCAATCAGGAAACCAAGGTAGCCATCAAGCTAAGCCGTGTTTCTCACTGGCCTTGTCCGTCTCCTTGCCTCTCCCAGGTGAGGAGGAACAACTGTGCCTTCCAGTCGCACAGGAAGAAGTGAGTAGGTGACAAGCCCCACATTTAATCAGGAAGTTGAACATGAGCAAGAGACTGCTTTCTCAGAAGTGAGAGATAAAAGGACTCTCAACTACAACGATACACCCTTTCACAGAAAATCAAGGTATTTTACCTTAAAAATTAGCATTGGATGGTCTAAATCAAAGCCTGCAGCTCTGTGTTTAGATGGGTCTTGTAAAGATGCACCTGGGCTGGAGAGACGGCTTAAGGGTTAAGAGCACTGGCTGCTCTTCCAAACCCAGGTTCAATTCCCAGCACCNGCAACAGCAGCTCCCAACTGTCTGTAACTCCAGTTCTGAGAGATCCTGTGTCTTCTTCTGGCCTCCTCAGGNATCAGGCAAGTACGTGGTACAGTCATACTTGCAAGCAAAACACTCATACACATAAAATAAAAGGTGTACCCAATGCATATTCATGCTAATCAAAGTTGTGAGGTCCAGAAAAGTAATTTTTAGNAATTTTTCACTTCTACGAGGTAAACTAAGGTTCCAAGAGTAAAAATGACTTGTCAGGGATTGGCCAACTGAAGAGGGAAACAGAGGGGATGCCAAGGCTTAGTCTAAAGCACCTTCCACCATGAACCACAGACAAACTTTACCGTGACTTGTCAGTTCATCAGTAAGTTCCCGTGAGTACCTTTGGGGCTCAGGGAAAGCCCTTACCTAAATACTTCAAGTTAGATTCCTAAATACTTTTATTTTTATTATTGGCACATATTAATTATACACATTAGTGGGATTCATTGATGTTTCCATATGATGTGGTTTGTTCAGGTCTGTACACATTTCTTCTTTTTTTTTCTTTTTTCTTTTCTTTTGTTTGAGACAAGGTCTTATGTAGTCCAGGCTGGACCTTGCCTGCCTGGAGCCTGGAGCGCAGTCAAGGAAGACCTTGAACTCCTGGTCCTCTTACCCTTTGCCTCCCAAGCACTCTTGATGACATGTGTGCACTGCTGTCATGCCTGGCTTAGGTCTGCCCTTCCTCCGCCATCCAACTTCCCTAGTAACGACTAGTCTGCTTTCTGCCTGACTTTCTTTATAGTTGTCTGGTGTTCGGTTGTTGTTTGCTTTGGTTTTTTGTATTATAGATTTGTTTTTTGCCAAGTCTCATGTAGCCCAGGCTAGTTTCAAACTCATTATGTAGCCAGAGATGATCTTGAACTTCTAATCCTCCTGACTCTACCTTCCAAAGGCTAGGATTACAGGTGTGTGTCATTGCACCCAGTTTTGGGGTTGCTGGTGANCGGAACCAGAGCTCCATGCATGCTAGACAAACACATTACCAAGTGAGCTANACCCCCAGCCTCTTTCTCTTTTCCTTAAGTTATTCTGACTGAAGAGTTTTAAAGTGGAACCAGAGAACCTGCATATTACGACAATTGTCTTTTTATTATTCTGGAAGTCAAGCCAGCCTGTAAAATACCAGCCTGGGTGGCTTTGGAAGTAAGTGGTCCTTTGGCTGGTTGGTTGGTCGGTTGGTTGGTTGGTTAGTTGGTTTGTTGGTTGGTAAGTTTTTGTTGTTTGAGACATAGTCTGACTTTGTGACTCAGCCTGGGCAGGAATTAACTATGTAGCTCAGGCCAGCCTTGAACTCACAATCCACCCAAATGGTTGGGATCCACAGGGTCATTTTAGCCATTTTTCACTTGCCATTAGGTAAACTAAGGTCTCGTTACTATATTCAGCTTGGGATACAGTTCTTAACCAAAGCTGAGCCTGACTATGTGTGAGCACACATGCCCAGGTCCCTTCTCCAGGGACATTTCATAATCATTTCACTCTATTTCCAGATATTTTCTGGGGTGCACCCAGGTATGCCATGTTTGGGGGAACTTCCAATAGCGGTGTTAAGATCATAGTCGTTATTCGTCTGCTTCAAATCCCAAGAGATAATGTCAACAGACTCTGCTTCAGAGAACCATTGAGAAATGAACACGATACCATCAAGGTAGACGAAGTGCACCCTGCAGCCCGGTGTTTGGTACGTAGCTCCTAAAAATGTCAGGCTGTTTAAATTACATGTGGTCTCCAGAGCTACACTTACACTTACGGTTTAAAACTTCACGTGAAGCTTCAGTGAATCCTGTTGGAAGAGAAACTTCAATGGAAACTTTGTCCTACANAGAAAATAAATATCTGAGCCTTACAAGTATGGATTTTCAATGTTCAGCTTTAATGAGAAAGTCATTTCTGAATTGTGACAACTTCCTTTNNGATTTCTACATCTGTCTTCTGTCTTTCTATACATTCCATATGTGCTCTCCACATACTATCTATCCCTCGACTGAGAGGCATTTCCTGGCACCAGCATTCTGGCAAATGAAGAGTTCCAGGTCCATTTTTATGCAAGCTAAAGCACATGCTGATTTCTCGGAAAATCCCCAAATCTTCCAAGGTTACCCAAGAACACTGGTGAACTGACAGAGATTTTCTGACTTGACCCACTTTTCTTCTTTTTCTGTTTCTCTCTTTTTTTCTTTTTTCTTTTTTAGCAACTTCCTTGATTAGGGGTCACAATGAGTCATTCATTTTGGTGTTCTGCAAAGAGATTATCCTGTTCTAGGGGATAAGACTATTTCAAAGGACCTAAAAAAAATAAAATAAACATATTTCCTTGCATTTAAAGCCTCTGACTCCTTTGAACTTCTCATTTTAGAATCTTCACTGATAAGGACAAATGCAATTTTCACCATCAGTGGATCTGAACAGACAATTACANTAAGGCAAATAAGACAGGGTGAGGCCAATGATGTAAATCACATTGTGTGCAGCTAATGTGCAAACAAAGCCCTCAAATAAAAATGAGCACACTCAAAACAGACAACATTTTTTGTACCTAATCAGAATTCAATTTGCATAAATATCNCTTTAGCCATCACCTACACACAATNACTTCTGGCANTTGGGGGTCTGGGGAGTTGGGGGAATTCAACCAGTTTTCCAAACACTCTCAATAAGAAAACTGTTTGGCCTCTTAGGAAAGATTTACAGACTCCTAGAGAGTGTTCTTCTCCGATTGCTACAGCACTTCGAGCTTGCAAAGACCCCATGCTCATTCCACATGTGGTCCTCACGCCATCCTATGAACTGGAAGGAAGGATGTAGCTTAGTTAGTAGAGCATTTGTCTAACATGCCTGAGGCCCTGGCTCCAATCTCGGCACTGACATAAAGAACTCCTGCAATCCCAGCACTCAGGGAGGAGGTGGGAAGATCAGAAGTTCAAAGTCATCCTTGGCTTCATGGTGAGTCTAGGCCAGCCTGGGCTACATGAGCCAATCTAGTTAGTTCTAAAGGCTCTATGAAACTCTGACCTAGCCAGAGCTGGATGGTGATTCAGAATTGCACTAGCCCAGCTAAGATTTTGAAAGTTGTGTTTGAGCTAGACAAGCAAGGTTGAGCAGACATAATGAACTCCTTGTTAAGCTTTTATGTGCAGGAGGAAGGAGAAGAAATAATATTTAGGAAAAGAATGCCAGGGAGACCATGGGCCAGTATGGTGGAGTTGAGGCACAAATGTTTGTGTGAAGAGAAACAACAGCCTGCTCTTTAGAACCTGCCCAGTGCTTGGCATNAAAGGAACAGAGACCCAGACTGACAGAAGCAGGTGGCTCATGATGTTAATTGCAGCCCGCATCACACATAGGATCCAAGGTTTGACGAGGACCTTGGGCCATATTGAGGTGCACTGGGACCATAAAGGAGAGCAAGTTCTCCGTAGCCTCCTCTCCTCCACTTGGCCTCTGACATGGTTTTGTCTCCCCATGGCTGCTGATGGGGAGGCAAAGGTCACTTAAATAGCATCTCTATGGAAGGGACAAGCAGGGAACAAAAGTCAGGATGGGGATATCCAGGCTGGTTTTGGGGGGAGCTTTGGTTTCCACAGAGAAACAAAAGACAATCTACCTGAAGATACAGCCAGAGTGACCCTTTGCTACTTCGTGAATCATTTCAGCTGAAGGAAATGTTAGAGAGGATGACGCAGGTCATCAGAGGTGTGAGGAAAAGCTTGCAAACCACTATCAGGACAAAGGAAACGTTANGGCTCTGAGTCTCCCCACTTAAACAAAANTAGGTCTGTTTCTTTTCTCCAGCACAGTGCTTTTCTGAAGTGACATAAATTGTCAACAAGGCTTTACATGGCACATCATTCTGATGGGTGTGCATCTACTGCCAAGATTGTCATATTCACAGCAGGTGATGCTGGGTGTGCATCTGTGACACTTAAATGCAATATCTTTTACATCACTCTAGTTCCTTCTTTAAAAGTGAATTGATGTTGTTACCTAGCAATTAAGTAATGGTATATCTTGGACATGGTGATGGCTTCATGACATCTGGTTCACAATAGTTTGGGACTTTCTGTGAGAACCCAATCAGTGGTTTCAGCCAAGTAATCCCTAATCCCTGAACCCATTGAGTCTTGGAACAAGTCGCATGAGAATCTATAGCTGGCCAAATGCGTTCCATGCCAGGACCAAGCACCAACTAAAACCACAAATGGCAAAAGAAGATAGCAAACCCAAAGTCACAGACAACGAAGGGCAGAGATTGTGGTGGAGTGTCTTGACAAAAGGAAGATATAAAGAGCCTTTATGAGTCTGTATCCAGAACAAACTCTGTCTTCCAACCAGGCCACTCTATCANTGCCCTATAGNCTCACTGTTAACTTTCACCCTACATCTCTTTCTTACCCAAAATGACCTCTGTTCCCGATCTCCAATGCAGAGCTCGACCCCAAACTGCTCTAGGAAGCCCGCATCACCCCAACAGCACACGGTTTCTAGTGTCTAACATGCCCCATGCANTCTCCACATTACTTCATCCTGCTTTCTCTGGAGTAGGAAGTGCACCTGCTGATTATACCTGAGATGATTTGTGAGTGGACCAACTATGCCTTAAACAAAGTTAAATCACAAAGGAGAAAGTCACTTTATTCTTGCTTGCTCTTTGGCATACCTGTGACATTTGCTAATGCCACTGTTTAACAAAGAGTTCAGGATAAGAGCCTTTATGATGTAGTAGCATCCATCTAGAACTTAATAACATTATTTTGCTTTATTATATTGATTTTATATTTGAGTTAATTTCTAACTGATGCATAAAATCCATAAACATTATCCACNCTGGTGGGGTAACATGTGCTTTGATACATATATACTTTGTGTAATGTTCATATCAAGTTAAACTTGGCTCTTTCCTCAAACATGTATCATTTCTTTATAGTAGTTTTCAAAATCTTTTTTTCTGGCTCTTTGAAGTGTAGCACTACTGTCATCTGTAGTGACCCTGATGCGCACAGCCACCAGAACTATTTGCTTCCAGCTGACTGTAATTTGTTACTCATTGATTAACCTTTCCACNCCCTCCCCAGGTCCCTTGTTCCCCAGCTCAGGTAACCACCATTATACTCTCAATTTCTGTGAATTCAACTTTTTAGATTCCATGTGTGAATGAGGTCATATAGCGNCTGTCTTTCTGTGCCTAGCTTATTTCACTTAACATGATGACCTCCAATTCTCTCCATATTGTCCCAATGACAGGATTCTGTTGTCTCTTTCTCTTTTCTTTAATGAGTCAATACTATGTGTTGAGTGTAAGTGACACCTTGTCTTTTTTGCTTATAAATGAGTGGTATTTATAAATTATATTTTTTCTGAATTGATTAAAATGTAACCTGGCATTTATTTTAATCTGTTAATAACACAGATGTTCTGAGGGCTGGAGAGATGGATTATTTGGTAAAGTGCTTGCCATGCAAGCATGAGTACCAGAGTTTGAATCACTAATACCCATGTAAAAANCCCAGCACAGTGATGTACATCTATAATCCTAGGTCTGGAGGGGCAGTGGATCTTTGGGGCTTANTTGTCAATCATCCTAGTTGAATCTGTGAGTTTTAAATTCAATGTGGGATCCTATCTCAAAATGCAAGGTAGAGGTCAACTGAGGAAGACACTTGACATTACCTCTGCCTCCATGTCATACCTACACAAATAGAACACAAATAGAACAACACACACACACACACACCCCAAAACTGTTTTTAACAAAAATATACAAATATTCCAGGACTTTCTCAAATAATACTTGGTCGTGATTCCTTCCACTCAATGCTTAATTTCCTGGAGAGGTCAGTTCTGTACTCATTTTTGTGTTGAGTCATCCTAGGCAACATTTCCTACTTGGATACCATGTCTATGTTCATCAATGACACTGACTTGTGTTTTCTTTCTTTCCTTCTAACAGGTCATACCCTTCAGACATTGTAGAGATGGTTACAAATCATCAGAATGAAGCTAAACATCACGATCATTTTGATTGTAAGAGTTTTTTAAAATTCTCAATATATATAAAAATTATGTTTATGTAGTCTATTGATTATGCAATAGTATTATGCCTGAAAAAGTACATATGATTAATTTTAAAATTGTTATTGCTAAAAATGATATTACCCAAGCCTTAAACAAGTCAATTGTTTTGCTAGTGGTGGGTGGGCCTTGTCTCAATGTGGATGGCTACTGACTGATCAGGATGATGACTCATGAGGGTTGGAGGCTGTGGTAATTTCCTTTTTCTAAAATATGATTTCCTGTTTCTTGTTGATACAGGGTTTCAATGTGNAGCTTTTGCTGCTCTGAAACCTACTATGTAGACCAGGCTGGACTCCAACTCACAGATATCTGCCTGCTTCTGCCTCCCGAGTGCTGGGATTAAAGGTCACCACCACCACATCCAGCTAGCTGTGGCATGATCTTAAAGTGAGACATAAGTGAACTTTGTCATATTAGCTGATGTTTCCTTTCAGGAGAGATACCTCTGCAGCATCTGATGCTGTGTGATAACATTTTAGCTACTGTAGAGTTTCAAAATCAGAGTCAGTCCTCTCTGAGTTTGATGCCTTATCAATTAAGTCTGTGCCTGAATCTGCTCTTGTCCTCTGCTCACAGAAGCCTCACCAGTATATTCCATCTTAAGAAACCACTTTCTTTGTTCATCTGGAAGAAGCAATTTCTTACCCATCAAAGTTTCATCTTGTGGTTGCCGCAATTCAATCATGTCTTCAGGGGGCTAGCCTCGAACTTGCTATGTAGCCATGGATGATGGTGAACTCCAGATCTCTCTTAGTTAGGGTTTCTATTGCTGTGATAAAAACCCCATGACCAAAAAGCAAGTTGGGGTGGAAAGGGATTTTTTTTTTAACACTTCCATATCACAGTCCATTGTAGAAGGAAGTGAAGACAGGAATTCAAACAGGGCTGGAACCTGGAAGCAGGAGCTGATACAGAGGCCATAGAAGGGTGCTACTTACTGGCTTGCTCCTCATAGCTTGCTCAGCCAGCTTTCTTATAGCATGCAAGACCACCAGCCCAGGGGTGGCACCACCCACAATGGGCTTTGTCCTTCCACACCAATCCCTGATTAAGAAAACACCTTCAGCTTGCCTACAGCCCAATCTTATAAAAGCATTTTTTTTTTTCCGGTTGAGGTTTCCTCCTTTCAGATGACTCTAGCTTGTGTCAAGTGGACATAAAAACTAGCCAGCACACAATCCAAATAACCACAGAGGTTAGGTGCCCAGTAACGAACTGGGGAAGAGGAGAAGATCTCCCAAAGAAGGGGAAATAGAATGTAGTATTAAGGAGAGATAAAGGAGAAGTGAGAACAGGAAGATTAAGTAGGGAGAGGAATGGGAGAGAAAGGTAAAGCAGGGAACACGGGGAGGGACAACTAACACCCAAGTCTTTTGAAAGCCATATGGACGCTTATTACTGTAGAAGCTGCCTAAAATATACATACATATATAACATACAGGCTGTCTCTTATACACATCTAGATGTGTATAAGAGACAGACCCAAAAGCAAAAGCCCTACAGTGACCTTCGAAAATGCTTGAAGCATAGAACACAACTTTGTTTTCAGTATCTAAGCTTATGTTTGTTTGTTTGTTTAAAGGAAGGTGAGGGAAGAACTTGAGCTTGGGTGGGTATGGAGGTGGGAGGATCAAATTGGGGGAGAGGAAAACATGAAGAAATATATTGTACAAAAAAAANCTTTTAATTAAAAAAATAGCCAACACAAGAGCCATCCATCTGCTTGCCACTTCTGAGTGCGAGATTACAAGTATATGCCAACATGCCCAGCTTCACTTATGCTGGGCAAGCACTCTGTTGACTGAGCCACATCCCCAGCTGCAAAGCTCCACTTCTCATCTTCGACCCCCACAACCCCCAGGCCACCCGGTTCCACCAGCTCTGCGGTGACTTCCTCCAAGTCATCCAGGAAAGTTGGAGTCAACTTCTTCTAAACTCCTGCTCGTGTTGATGTTTTGACCCCCTGCCATGAATCAAAAATGTTCNGGACAGCATCTAGAATTTAAGTCCTTTCCAGAAGCGTCTTAATTCACTGTGCCCAGATTCATTGGAGGAATTACTATCTGCCACAGTTTTATTAAACTCAAGTTAAAATATCTTTAACCAAGTTTAATTCACTTTTTGTTTATTAATAAAACTTAATTTTCTTTCTCTATATAGACTTTTTACTTTCTTTGGATTAGTTTGTTGTCTTTCTAGTTTCCCAGGTTAAAGGTGAGTTTCTTGATTCATTTTCTGTCTCTATAACTGAATTCCACAGATTAAGCAATTTATAAAGGCTGTAAAAATGTCTTTCTTAAATATTATCACTTGAAAGTCAGAATGACTCCTGCGGGCTGCAGAATGGCTGCTGTGTTAGGAGGCTTGAGATAGCCAGTGTTCGCTCAATGAACAGTAAGAGTTTTCAAGGAAGTGTCTTGTTTTGTTTTCTGAGCAGTGAGTCTTTACAGCAGGCAGAAAACCAGGTTGTAAACACACACACTGCCGTCCAGACTCTACTGCTTCCAGAGCAGAGAATTGGTGGTATTCTTTAAGCTGTGAACTAGTAGGAAGGCTAAATGGACATTGGCTTCAGNTTGAAGTTATCAGCCTCATTAGCCCCTCTCTTTGAACCTTGAAGCCAAGCGTGGTTTCCCACTAACTGTTCGAGTCGAGTCCTAAATGGCATCTTCTTCCAAGGCAAGGCTGCTTCATCCCATTGACAATGTGTTGCTCAGTGTGTCCACCTTCATGAGGCTCCTCAACTGCATCTTCTGGGGAGACTGCCACAGCACCCACTGTGCCCTCTTGCTGTTNAGTGTTGTCAGTCATCTTAAACCTCATTGGACTGACCTCAGCTGGCCTCAAACTTTTCTTNGGAAAGAGCTGGGCCTTGCTCACAGTCCACTTCTATTTGAGGAACACTGTGGCCATTCCATCTTCTCTCCAGACCATGAAAGCTTTCCTCACACCAGGGGGAAAGCTCCTTTGTGTCCTCATAAGAATTTTCCTCTGCATCCACACCTGGGTTAATTGGTGCAAAGGNCTTGCTTCGGCTATCTTCATTTGGGCATGCCTTTTTCACTAAGATTATCACCATCAATAGCTGTTGTGGAATATTTCTTACACGGTGTGAAGACATGTCACTGTGATTGGTTTAGTAAAGGGCTGAATGGTCAATATCGAGGCAGGTCTTTGGGGGCAAAGAGAATGGTGAGAGGAAGAAGGCGGGGTCACCAGCCGGATGCAGAGAGGATGCAAGATATG
Organism: Neotoma lepida; assembly: GCA_001675575.1. Classification (NCBI taxonomy): domain Eukaryota; kingdom Metazoa; phylum Chordata; class Mammalia; order Rodentia; family Cricetidae; genus Neotoma; species Neotoma lepida. The sequence goes on from LZPO01066271.1 coordinate 684,021, forward strand.
CAGGAGGAGAGGTAAAAGCCACCAACCGTGTGGCANCATGTAGATTAACAGAAATGGGTTAATTTAAATTATAAGAGCTAGTTAGAAACAAGCCTAAGCTGTAGGCCAAGCATTTATAATTAATAATATGTCTNCGTGTCATTACTGGGGAGCCAATGGTCCTGACAGATCGCCTACATGTAGCCTTTGTGTTATAGTGAGAGGGGTCATGCTCTTTNCTTCACTGGGGTACTTGAAGATCATTGTAGGTTTATTTATTAGCATAATTTCAATATTGTTACATCTCAGGGACTAAGCANGGAGAGCTAGCAGTCAGTGGAGTGGTCAGAACATGTCATGCAGTATTGATAAGGTGAGTCTGCTGGCTTTTAGGAACATACTTTGGTGCCCCTTCAAACAATGACAATAGTCACATCGAAGAGTTATTGTGAGAATTATCAAAATGTGCCACAGAGACATGAAGGGAGTATGTGATGTTGGAAAAATAACGCTAGTGGCTTTGTACAACACAAGGGTGCCACATCACCTGTCTTCAATTTGTAGAAAATGTACATCTGCAAAGTAAAATAAAGCAAAATNTAATAGAGCAGTGTACACCTGCAGTAAGGGACATTGCAGAAAGGAGTTTTCCTAATAATATAAGCTCACATAATATTATTTATATTAATAAGTTATATTTTACATTACAGACTCTCACATCACTCTCACATGTATTCCTGGAAGTGTGCATGTGCATGTAGGTGTACACACACACACACACACACACACACACACACACACACGTCACTCATTCCTTAACAGTCAGAGCTAACTTACTACACTAACTGGAGTTATCATATTTTTGATTACCTTTCAATTTCTTTCATGATTATTGTTCATCTCAAGTATTTTATTAAACTGAAGTTAATTTTATTTTTAATCAAGTTTAGTTTATCAGTTTTATCAATAGGAATTACTATCGACTTTTGAACTTTGGTTGGTTTATTTTATTGCCTTTTCTAGTTTCCAGGAAACTGGAGTAGGTGATTCATAAACAATAAAGATGTATTGAGTTTGTGGTTCTGGCAGATGGAAAGTCCAAGAACAGCATCTGGCAGGCATCGTGTCATAATGCGGAAGAGAGTGTCTAACGGTGAGAGAAAACAGTACCAAGGCAGTACCAAGAAAATAAAATGCCCAGGAAAGCTGCCTCTCAAAAGAAGGAGTCCATTCTCCCAACAGCTAACTCTCTCCTTTGAAACTAGCATTAGTCATTTCGTGAGGGCTGAATCCTCATGGTCTAAACCCCACCCAAAGACCCCAGCTCATACCACCACCCCACTGGGGATTAAACTTCAACGTGACTTTTAAGAGGCACATTCAAACTACGATGAGTTCACTGACTTTCAGTACTTATTTTCCAGTGTTTGCCCTGAAAGCTAGTATGTTCCTCTAAATGGTGCCTTTGTCCTTCCTATTGGTTTTGACTTCTAGTGTTTTTATAATCATTCATTACGGTTTGCCTTGTAGAGCTCAGGAGAAGATTCATCAAGCCTNATGACCTGAGTTTGATCCCANGGAGTCACATGGTGGAGGGAGAGGCAACTGATGCCTGTAAGTTGTCCTCTGACCTCCATCTATATGTGCTGTAGCACACTCATGCATGTACACACAAAATAAATAAAAATACCATTAAAAGAATTTTTACAATAAGTGGCTTGTAGTATTACTCTAGCTATCTTATATTCCAAGTCACTTTTTTTTCTTTCATTCTTTTTATATTTGACTACTTTGGGATTTTTTTCTTCNGTGTACAAAATATATTAAACATTTTAGGTTTTCTATTGTGATTATTTATTTACTTGGAGACAAGAGTCTTACTTTGTAGACCAGATTGGCTAAAAACTCACAATCAACCTGCCTCAGCCTCCTGGATTCTGGGATTACAAGTGTGTGCCACCATAGCTGGCTTTATCATGATTTTAATTAAGAATTTACAATTGAAAATCTATAGTATATTTGAGACGAATTAATATTAGATTGCCCAAGAATGCCACATGTATCTCATATTGGAATTAAGAGCTACTTGAAGTGTTCTCTTGGATTCTCTGGGTTAGCAATCACCTGCGAACTACTGTACAAAATAGGTGCTTAACACATTTTATAAAATGAGTGCTTGAATTTTGGAGCTTGTCTCCCAAGTAATTAGACACTCTTCAGCCAGTTAGGTGTCCTACAAGAAACATGTCCTACAGAATTCTCTCAATTTCTCTGAGATTCTGAGTTTTCTGTAGAAATTCTGCGTAGTTCTGTAATGTATTTCATCGTATTATATAAGTTCCACTCCAGTCTTANATAATTTAGAAAGATTGGAATGTAAAGAATTCAAGAATAAAGTTTTTTCTCTTAAATATTTNTATTCTACCTCTACTTTAACATCCAGTAAAACGCTTCTTTGTTTTTAATACCTATTCATCTTAATCTATTTTACTGACTTGTTAAATTTCATCTACTTAATACAGAAAAAGAGTCCAAGCATAGAAGCCTCACAAGTATCAAGGCCTCAATGCAGATACTTGCATATTTCTTTTCATACATATATTTTGATAATAATCACCCCTCTTACTCTCCATCCCTGGTCCCCTCCCTCCCTCCCTCAAATAGCCCATTCTATGACTTTTAAAAGAAATCTAGGCTCTGCCTGAGAGAAGATAGTTCACATAGCCTCCAGTTCCATCTATTTTATTCAAGTGGCATAATTTTGTTCTTGTTTATGGTTGAATAAAAAGCATCATATATGCAAATATATCAATACAAGTATTGTGAGTGCAAATAACACATTTTCTTTTTTGTCTCTTTTTAAATTTTTAGTATTTTTATTTATTCTTTGAAAATTTCATACATGTATACCACGTATTTTATGGCATCCACCCCAATCCTTGCCCATCCTAGTCCCCTAGACTTCTCAATATGCCTTCCTCCCATTTTTACCTCTTCCTCTGCCTCCAGTTCTTCTTTGTAAAACAACTCACCGAATCTAATAAGTGCTATCTGCATGAGGGTAGATGAAGTGGTTTGAATAAAAATGCTCCCCTGTCCCATAGACTCATATATTTGGATACTTGGTACCCAGTGGGAACTGTTTGGGAAGGATGAGGAGGTGTGGCCTTCTTGGAGGAGGTGTGTCACTAGAAGTGAGCTTTGGAGTTTCCAAAGCTCAGACCATTCCCACTTGGTTCTCTCTGCTTCATGCTTGTGGATGCAGATGTGAGTTCTCAGGTACTGTTNCAGCACTGTGCCTGCTTGCCTGCTTGCTGCCATGCCCCACTCCCATAATGGTCACGGACTCTATCCCTCTGAAACTGTGAACCCACAATAAACCCTTTCTTCTGTAAGTTAAGGCCTGACCACAGTATTAGAAAAGTAACTAGACAATGGGCAATCTACCAGTAACCACATCCTCTAAGGAGAATGACTCCCCTTCCCCCAACAGCCATCAGTTCCCAATAGCTTCTCAGCTGGGTAGAACTTCATGAGCCCCCCCCCCCACCTCGTCAGTGCTAGAATGTTACATTTTTAAAAACCATTCATCTGGGCATGGAGGCTGGCTCCAAGCTAGGTTGTTGCTAGAATGCCACAGTAGCTGTGGGTGTTCAGGGACCCACTCTATACCCCGGAACACTCTGAAACAACATCTCGCATCAAATCTAAGCTTCAAGAATACAGGAAGCTCTATCTGTCTGCCTTGCAAAAAGACGTTANGTTGAAGAGCCCTACCTTTTCTCTAAAAGCACAGACAGGCTCCTTAAGTCTTTCACACCCAGACTCTTCCCACCAACAGAAAAACAGTGCCACAACATGCTCTGGACACACTGAATCCAAGAGGAGTTTAAATATTTGAAGTGTGCAAACTGCCCTCCTAAAACAGGCTCGCTTTTCNTATATTTGGCTTAAGCTATCCAAAGTTGAGAGGAAAAAAAAATGATGAGGACAAAGGAGGAAAGAGGAGCTTTGAAAAACTCCTCTGGAGAGCGAGTGCAGCCTGTTAATATTAACTCCTAGGACCTTTACCCTTGGCTGCTTCTGCAGCCTCAGGGCTGCCTCTCGGGACCCCTGCTGTGAATGGCTCATTTTGAATGAGGGGAATGAAACTCACTGCTTCTAAGTGAGGCAGAGGGTATCCGTTGTCCTTTGTGTGCACACGTTCAGAAGAAGCTGCCTCTGCCACGGAAAAGAAGGAAGCAGTAAGAATTCTTAACCGCTGGCTGTTCCTTGGTAAAGAAAGTCCTTATTTAAGAACCTCACCAAGTGGAGAGTGAACAGGACACATGAATAAAGTGACACATAAAGCTAAGTTCATTTCAGAAGAGCTTTCTGAAATAAACCTGAGCGCTAACATTGCTTACAACCGTGTATACCCAACGTGGTGTGGTGGGAACAACAGACAGCCTTAAATGCGTGTGTCGGCTGTTCCCTAGATGCAAGANGCTTCTTGCCAGAAATTCAGACGACCTTGAACACCAACGGAGTCTAACGATCCAGAATGAGGTATGAATTACCCACCGAGTGGGGCTCAGTCACATGCTCTGTACCGAGTCCCCTGAACGCACCTGGTCATTTCCTTTTTCTTGTCCACCATAACCTTTTAACCTCTTAACTCTTACCATCCTTAAAGTCAATTCAGTTGCCACTTCCTCCTCTGACCTTCTAGACCCTGTGACCCATCACTGGAGGCTGCCGCCTCCATTTTGTTGTCCGCCTTTCCCCACTAGACTTCCTGTCAGCTGGTGTTGAATACCGCTTACGGTACATCANGAGCCTGGTATGTGGTAAGAGCTCAATAAATATTTTTGACTGGATGAACAGAGTATAGACCAGCTCAGCCTTTCTAGGGGCAAACACTGCTTCCTTGCCCTGGGCTGCTTCTCTGTTTAAATGAAGGTATTTTCAAGGTTAAACACATTCTTGGAGCCACATTTAATTGGCTGGTTTCCCAAACACTGAATCATTTAGTTCCAGGAGAAAGAATTTTTTTTTTCCCTCAGCAAATATTTCCTGAAGAAAAGTGGATGAGGTGATGGTTGGAAGAAAATGAAGCATTACACGTAGCTGCAGGGCTGCGCTGCCAAAGCTGTCCCACAGCCTTGCCCACTTAGGGTGTATCTATAAATATTTTCCTCAGCTAGGCTATTAAGATAAAATTATCCTGAAAACACTTTCTAAACATGAAGGCAAGAGTGTTTGCTAATAATTCAGGGCTCTGCCTTTCTCCCCTTACAATGCAGCTAGATANGGAGGCTTGCTTTATCCACTAGGAGCACATCAGGGTCTTGGCCTCATCACCTCTGACAAGGAAAGGCACAATGGCTGAACCTCAGGGTTTCGTGCAGAGGCTCTTCCATCCTCTAATCAGGTATATTTGTTTTCTAGAGAGGCCATAGCGAAGGCCACTGATGAGAGGCTTAAACAGTGGCAATTCATTTTCTCAGACTTATGGCTACAGGAAGTCTGAAGTGAAAGGGTGGGCAAGCCCAGTTTTGTTTTGTTTTCTGATACCCCCTCTCTGGCCTGAAGACAGTTGTGTTAATTGTTCTTTGTGTTGTTGTATTCAGTCACCTGACAGAAACAACTTGAAAAGCATTCCTTCACAGGTTTCAGCCCATTATGGGAGTGGAGAATGAGAGCAGAATGGCTCACATTATGGTGGACAAGAAGCAGAGAGATAAAGAGAGAGAGACACACACACACAGAGAGAGAGCGAGCCACCAGGAAGGGACCAGCCACAACACATCTTCAGGGACCTAATTCCTCCAACCAGGCTCCACCTTCCACAGTTCCATCACCCCTCTATAGTCTACTCAAATTTGGGATTAAGCCATTGAGAGCCCTCATGATGTAAACATCTCTGGAAACATCCTGGTAGACACACCCAAAAGGTGTGCTTCACTAACCTCCTAGAATTTTTAAATTCATAATCAAGATTGTCACCATCACGAAGGCCATCTCCCAGTTCCTTCATCATCTATGTCTGTGTCCAAAGTTCCTTTTCTTGTACAGACCTCAGTTCTGTTAGGTAGTAACCATTGTTATGACCCCATTTTAACTTAATTATCTCTTTAAAAATCCTATTTCTAAATACAGTCCCATTCTGAATTATAGAANTTGAGACTTCAACATATGAACAGAGAAGACACAATCCATAATACCAAGATACAGTTTATTTTTCTGAGATATTTATGGATAGAAATGGAAGACACAGGATCACAACCATCTAGGGTTAGGAGGCTAGCTCACTTAGCATACAAAATGCTGTGAGTTCAATCCCTATCATTGGGGGTGATGTTAGGGTTCTGGAAAAGTTCCACAAAAGNCCATCATCCACATATGCAATCAGCAAGATTTATTATCTGGAGAAAGATTCCAGTATGCTGGGGCCAGACATCCCACACAAAGGCAAAAAGGCGACTCCAAGAGGAGCTTGTAGGCTCCTTTTAAGCACAGCCAAGAGGAGGTCCTAGGGTAGTTAGGTCACTTTGGATATGATTGGCTCGAGCAAATGGCAATCATATTAGTACNAATTGGCTAGGGCTAGCCAGGTGCTGATTAGAGCTACAGTTTTCCATTTCTGGGTAGCCTGGACAAGTCCCAGGCTTTGCCTTTATTTGGTTATTGAACTTGAACTTGCTGACTGTGGCTCTCTCAGAAACTGCTTGTTCAGTCTTAGGAAACTGAAAATGAAGCCTAATGTTTAAGAGAAGACTGAGCAGCCTGTTATGGCATCTGCTTGGTCCTCTTAGGTGATGGATAGAGAAAGAAAGAAAGAGAACACACATGCACACACACACACACACACACACACACACTCACATTCACATAAATGGAGAGAGAGGGTAGGGAGCAGGGTAGAATACATAAAATCTATAATCCTTGAAAACCCAAGAGAAGCAGAAAGTGCCATTCCACATAGGATGAGCTTCTGTGGGAAGACTTAATATGAAAAAAGACAATCATCTGATTATTCTGTGGTTTAGTCTCCCTCCCCCGTGTGAGTAGGAATAAGATTACTATAGATTTCATTGTACTTGTTTTCTGATTTCCCCATTCTTTTCCATTTCCAAAATAATTGGAGACTGGGGNTAAGGGGTAGAATTGTTAGAGCCAGTGAGCACTGGACCCTTCCAGTCCCTTCCTCATGTAGGTGGCCTGTAATTAGCAGGTCACTTTCTTTGCAGATGCAGGGAGATGGAGAGGCTGTTCTCTAAAGAGGAGAACACAGAATGAGAAGTGACTGGGGTGTTGCAAATCNCATCTGCCCTGACTTTGACGAAGCTGTTGCTGACTGCTCTTAGGAGATAAACAGTGTTTAATGAGAGGGCCTGCACGTGCCATCACTCTCCGTGCAGACATGGACATTTTTTTTCCTGAGCAGATGGAGAGCAGGCTGTCAAGAACATCACTTACCCTGATTTGACAACAGCAGGGGATCCAGGAACGAAACGTCAGCTATATCCACAGCTAAGCGGGCTCTGGATCCCTGCCAATGCCCACAGCAGATGCTGCCCTGGACACCCCTGGAGACGCAGTGCCCTGTTCTGAGTTTGCTTTGAGGAAAATCCCTGACGGTCCTACTACTGAAAANTTGCCATGGTTCTGTCCTTTCCCAGTGGCTTTGCTGTGGTAAGAGTGAGCAATGTCCCCACAGGCTCATGTGTGTGAACACTTAGTCCCCACCTGGTGATGCCACGGAGCCTTGTTGGAGGAAGTACGTCATTGGGCNTGGGTTTTGAGAGTTTATAGCCTTGCCTCACTTCCAGGTCTCTCTGCTTCTTATGTACAATTATGGTGTGATCTCTCAGCCATGCCTTCCAGCCATTATAGACATCTAACCCTCTGGAACTGTAAACCAAAATCAGCTCTTCCTTATGGTACTTGCAGTCATGGTATTTTACCACAGCAACAGAAAATTAACCAATATAGGATTATGTGGAAGGGGGAGGGGCATGGATTTGGTGAAATATTTTTATCTCCTTCCCAGCCTTCTTCCTCAGCTTCAGTTCATGTCCACCTGCCTTTTTGACAGCTGGACACACACTCTTATGTAGTCTCGAACCTTGTAATCAGAGGCTTCCCGGCCTCAGCAGATGGTGACTTCATTCTCCAGCTGCTTCCATGAAAAGCTTGGGTTCCTGTGGCCTCCTGCCTTCTCTGTGAAGTGATCCTGCAAGCACTGAGGACGCTCGGAAGGCTCTCACCTCAATTTATGTCCAGATCCCCCCACAGCACCACCTTATTGCTGACATCTCTTGCAACATGTATTACTAAGCCTCAGAAGTGGCCTGTGAGCTTCTCTATGGTCCTGCTCTCTCAGCAGCCAGAGTTCATCTTCCTATGGAAAATTAGAGCCTGCCACCCCTCTACTCAGACCTTCTAGGCCAAGTTTTCAGATACATGAACCTNTGGGGATATTTCTCATTCAAATACCACACACTTTACTTTATTTTTCTTTATTGTTTTATTGTCTTTCTTCCCATTAACCCTTTCTTCCCCTTTCCCAATAAGAAACTGAATTCCGTAAGTACAAGAATCTTTGTTTTGTTCTTAGATATATCCTAGCACCCNAAATGATGCCTAACATGCATTAGGCACTCAATAAACTATTGTTTATTGTTCAGTGAATAACAATAGTGAAGCACCATATTTCTAACTCAATACAAACAAAGTCTCTACTGTTGTTTGCAAGAACATCAGCCTCTGTGGGGGAAGTTTCTCGGTCCTGCCCCAGCCCATGGTCTGGACACCTGCAGTCCAGCAGCTGCTTATAAAATAATTACAAACTGTTTGGTCTATGGCTCAGGCTTCTTGCTAGCTAGCTCTTACATCTTAAATTAACCCATTTCTATTAATCTATGTATCACCACATGTCTCATGGCTTTACCTGTGTTGCATTCCATCTTGCTTCCCCAGGCAGCTCTCAGCATCTCTCCAGACCCTGCCTTTCTCCTTCTTGTATCTCTCCTTGGATTTCCCACCTGCCTCTAATCTGCCTTGCCATAGGCTAAAGCATCTTATTTATTAACCAATGGTAGCAACACATATTCACAGTGTACAGAAAGACATCCCCCAGCACTTCCCCTTTTCTGTCTAATTAAAAAAGAAGGTTTTCATTTTAACATAGTAAAATTAAATATAATAAAACAGTTATCAAGCAAGAATTACATTTATATCTAGTTTATTCGTATTTGGCAAAATTAAAGAAAATACTCTATTTTCGATACTATATTTGTGAGTCTAAAGTTTCACATCTAATTTATCTTTTATTACATCTAAGGAAAACTATAATTATAACTAAAATCATAATTATAACTGAAATTATAGTTTAGTCTTCAACTCCATCAAAGACCCCAGAAGGATATAATATTATCTGAGTAAACAGGAAGTGTATGGTAAGCAACTTCCAAAATTCTAGAAATGACAGAGACATCTGGCTGCCTGGACAGTCACTCAAAATTCCTCTGCAATGTTAGGACATCCATCTTCAGCCTACAGGCCTAAAGTTTCTGGCAGACTTTTCAGTGAAGCAGGAAATTTGGAGGATTGTCTTGCCTATTGGCAAAGTTTGTCAGTCATTTTCCTCTGTGTCCTGCAGAATGTCTGGCAGTTTCTTCTGTGAAGCAGGAACCGGAAGAATCATGCTGCCTTGTTTTGGCAAAGTTCAGTGGTTAATTTCCCATGGGTCCTGCATGTCCAATTTATACAGCATACTTTCAAGCAGTCCAGGCAAGAGCAGTTTCTNGCCCAAAGGGCTAGCCTTTTCCACATTGTAAGCAAACTCCATAAAGAGTTTCTTCAATGTCCATCATCCTCTTTGAAGTAACTGGTGCTGCCAGGAACAGACATGTCTCACTGTCCAGAAAAGTCTAAATTATTAAAATATTTTAAATGCCATATTCTGTAGGTCTTTAAAGCATTGAAGATTATCTATCTAATTGAAATATATCTTTGTATACCTAGAAACTTAACTAACATGACTATAAGTTAGATTATTTAGATGACTAACTATTAATCTGTATTTCTTAATGATACATTGCATTTTTAAATGGGCTGCATAAACATAATACCTTAAACAAGAGTAGAAATATACATATAGTATAACAAAATTGACCTTAAATTTGTATTAATAAACCAAAATCCATACCAATGTAAAGTATTTTAAGATTAACAGTTGTTTTTTGGATTAAAATAGATTCAATAATCTATCTTTTTTCCATCATTTCTGTATCAAGCCTCAACTGAGGGAATGTCCTTCTCAGCATACCTCAATTCCAAAGAAGAACCTGAGACTCTTTTATGAACTAAAAAAAAAAAAATCAACTATGATTATTGTGCATGGCTGCAATGGTAGCCTTCAGTTGACTGAAGCTAGAGGATCATGTATGTTCAAGGCTAGCTCAGGACACATAGTGAGACCTTATCTAAAAAAGGGATGTAGTTCAGCCAAAGCCCTTGCCTAGCATGCATAAGGCTCTGGTTCACTCTTCAACATACATACTTTGCAAAAAAATGGATGAAAAGATGGGGGAGTCTGTACATTTAATATTGAGTTCAGCTGTTTTGGAACAAGTTCTTCCTGCCTTCCATGTTAGATGTTGGTCTTTTTTTTTTTTTAATTCATAAAAGATTCTCAGGTTCCTCTTTGGAATTGTGATTATTCTGAGAAGGGCATGTAGATGCCGATGGGAGAGAATGTAGCCTTGGATCCTTGAATCTAGCTGAACACCTGCTCCAGCTGAACACTTATGGGAAATACAGACTTGCATACCACTAATGCTCCCTGTACCCCAGTTCCTTTCCCCATACATCAGAGCTGGCAATCCCTATGCCTTGGAGTTGTTATAAAGATTAAATGACTCACCCAGCACTCAGCCTGAGATGTGAGTGGAGACCCTCCACAGTCACAGTGGCCTGTGNTTGGGAACAGGAGTGTTCTAAGACAAGCAAACTCAGTGCAAACTCACAACCTCCACATTCCTCANACTCCTCCCCACCCACTGCTGAGCAACCCGCATGTTACTTGTCTCTTCTGAGCCAGTGGAGAGGACAGCAGAGGGTCCCTGAAAGTGGCCAGTGAACGTCTGTTGTCCCTGAAGTCCTGCAAGTGTCATTCTACCATTGGTAGGTGCTCCAGTCCCTAGACCAATTCTCTCTTTTGCTCCCTGATGCCAATAATGACACATAACCTTCCCCAACATTGTCCCTGCTCCCCAGGAATATTTTGATGAAATAACAGAAGGGTTTTCTTGGGCTTTCTACAGATCCAGTCTTATTACTCATGGTCTGGAATTGTCAANGTAACCCGGAACTGTGGGCTTCCTGCCAAGTGCTCTAGAAGGAGGGCTTTCCATGTACTCCCTCTCTCTGCACCCCATCAAATCCAGTTCTCTGCTGTGGTATTGTACCAGCTGGGCTTGAGTGGTTCAAAATCAGAAGTTTATTTTTGCTGTCTCCACAGAGCCCAGGAGAAGGTCCGACGGTAGAAATGTGGGAAGCTCGTTCAGACAGGATCAGGGAGCTGCAGACAAGGGCTATAGCTGCAGAGCCCTGAGCTGCCTTGAAACTCTGCTCATTGATCAGGAGTCAGTAGTGAAAGCCACAAGGACAGACACTGTGTGCCTTGAATCAGGTCTTTCAGGGTGAAANGAGATGCCAAGAGCAGCAGGTGGCTGCTCAGCCTTGTTGTTGACACATCACAGATCCTTTGTCACTTCTGGTCTTGATATGGATCTTGTAAAGCAGACGTCCCACTGAAATGAACGGAAACAGTTTTACCCACTCTCCCACTTTTTGAGCACACTCCCACTGGCCTTTACTTTCCTCTGCTGGCTGTGAAAGCNGACTGTAAAGGCCAGATGCTCATATGAGCTGTACCCAGCTCCTCTGAAGCCACTGTGTCCATCCATCAGTCNGAAGCAGCACTAAGGCAGGTCTCTGCTGGACTGTCCAACTCCCTGGGACAAATATTTAGAAATAGCCCCCTGTCGGCCTTTCTTTAGAGAGGTTTGGATGATGAGAGCCAGAGTGCAGGTGGAAGAAACCACCTGAAAATGGCCTAACCGAGAGAGAATAGGGGCAGGTCTCCGTGGCCAGAGCTTTGTGGCCACTCGGCTTCAGGCACAGTGCATCCAGGCACCATGCAGCCAGGTGCAGTGCATCCAGGCACCATGCAGCCAGGTGCAGTGCATCCAGGCACCATGCAGC